>JANDKE010000008.1:0-33080 GCA_027627275.1 Coprinellus aureogranulatus | reverse complement strand
TNNCTGCNCACCNCACACTTTCAATACTGAGANGCCCCACAACGCTACGTACAGTTAGCACAATCGAATGGATCCAGCAAGAGGGAGACGTACATGCTTCATAGCCTCATTTATCCTCTCTGTATTTTTCCATTTGGTAACATTTCGCGTGGCACTGGAGCAGAGCCTCTGCAAACTGGATAGTTGGGTCAGTGAGATGTGAAGGCAGACTGCGCAAAGGAAGGTCCGTACCTTTCGTACCCCGAGCCCTCGTCAGCTAATCTCCTTAGGATATCGGCATCAAGCAAAAGGTTGAAAGTTTGGAATACGGGAATGACAATGGCGTTGGAGGTTATATTTGATTCCACCCGCCCCAGGAGCTCGTTGACGAACGCAACCAGGTCATAATCTCCAGAGGCTGAGGTGACGGGGATGCTACCTAAGTATTCGACTAAAGCTTTGCCTGCGGGCCGTCGCTGAGGAAACAAGTGAGCGAGGGAAGGGCGTGGAGGCAACGAATAAACTCACGGTGCTGTCAGTCTTGCTCCCGATGCTTAGCAGGAGACCGGTCAGAAGATCCTTCCGGTAAGCGTCTACTCCCAAGAGCCTGACCACTCGAGGGAAAAGCCAGGCGCCGTCGGCCCAGTTATGGGGCTCACTTTCCCTGTAATGAAGCTTAGGATGAATTGATCCTCTCTTCACACAGCCTAGCGGGACCTACCCCTGGAATAGCTCGCCCAACAACGCCCTGCCAGGAAGCTCCCATTGCTCTGCACCGTTCACAGGGGGTATCCTCGTTTCAATTAACACTAGGAAGCACTTTCCGGCCTCTTGCCGAACGTTATCCAGGCGTTCCACTCCCTGCTTCAATATGCCTGAAGCGATAGTCGCATATATGTCAGGCGGAAGGTACGAGTGGAATTCGGGGATCCTCTCAGCATGGGTGAAGGCCAGCTGGCACACCGTAGTGAGCCCCTGAATACACACCAGTCGTATCCACGACCCTACATCTCCGCGTTCGTCAATGGTGTAGTCGTCTAAGCCTTTAAGGAGGGCTCGAACGAGGGAGTCCATCACATGGCTTGGAATAACTGCCGTAAATATATGAACGCGAAATTTCCTGCCGCGTGAACAGAAACCTACTGTCTAGAAACCGAGCGAAAACGCTGGCGATCACGCTTGGGATCGAGGCGTAGCACGATCTTCGAGCTTCAATCGTGAGCTTGGGCTGAATCGGTCGGTATGATAAACAAGGTGAGGGACAGGACACCGGGCTCACTGATGGCTTTATATTTTCGAGAAGGAAGAAGGTCGCCTTTGAGAACACGGGTTTATTGTTAGCAAAGTCCAACGCCCCCAGGACTTTCGCTATGCTCTTCACCAGATTGGCGCCGCTCGACTTCGACTCTGAAAACAGCGTACGGCCGGCAAGATAAGGATGTCACCGTAAAGGACGCAAAGTAAAACTCATCTTTCGATCTCTGAGGCGCAGTCAACGAGGCGGGACCACGTGCCCATCGCAGCAGCAGCCTCGTTCTGGACATCGTCGTTTCTATGTTTAATTCCGACGTCAATGATTTTCCGCCAATTGGGTACCGACGAGCCAGTCCCTAGCTCTATCTCTTCGATCGTGAGCGTGGACGCAATCAGTCTACAGGCTGCCGCAGTCAAAAGGTGGTTCCGGGGAGCTTTCAGATGTTCGAACGGAACTCTGGAGATGTGACTGAAAATCTACAAAATGAAGCTTGGGTCAGATCGCCGGGTCTGCACTGCACTGCAGCGGAACCCACGGCGCGTAATTTCTTGTTTCGTTCAACGGGATCCTTCACGGCGATCTGGTACGCATTGCCTAGTTCACTTAAAGCCAACAAGCCGCCATGGATATCAGCTGGGTCGATCGACTCCAACAACGGGACCTGTTGGATCAGAGGGTGAGTCCCAAACGCCAGAGCATTTTTATGAGGGTGGGACTGACAATAGCCTGCAGAGACGTTGTCGACATGTTGTGCAGATCAATTAAGCATAAATTCTTCAACGATTGGGACCCTAGCTCTCTAATCGAGACGTCCCAATGGCGCAGAACCACGTTGAGAACATGTTTCAACAGGAAGTTTCGGTATTCAGGATGCCTAAAGGGGATCCTCAGGTCCCAACCAGCTCGCTGCAAGCACATGAACACTCACCGGGCGACATCTGGGGCGGCCACGAGGAACGCATTCCGCCGTACACTCACAGAGTAGAAATCTGTCTTGGCCAGTACGTCGATTCCATGGGGGAAGAGGCTCTAGGGCACCCCCAGGAATCATCAACGTCGTATTTTAGCCGAAGGTGTGCAGCATAAGATACTGACCATCCTGCCCACATGTTCCTGGTATGCCGCGCTTGCAGCCCGCCGAATGTGAATTTCCCGATCGTATACAGCAACAGACACAAGACGATTAGCGAGATTAGTTGCATGAGGCTGAAGTGTTGCGGGATCTTGTGTCCTAGCCAGCGCCCAAAGCACATAAGCGGCTGCATCGCGCACATTCGATCCGATGGAGTGCGACCCTTTTCGTATGTCGAAGTACAGCGCCTGCATAACACGACGTCAGAGGTTATCCCAGGCGTTTGGGTTGTGCAGCTAATGAAACACACCTTTGATAACCACTCAACCAGATCGGGCATGTTAGAGTCCGTTATTTGGTTTCTGCGTGCGAGTTCAGCAGAGGCTAGACAAGCCCCATGCCATGTGTACTCTGCTATCGCAGGAAGGTCGTAAAGCGCGGCTGCCGCAATGGAATGGACGGAGAACATAGCCAGAACACTTTCTACGACTTGGCCAGAGAAGCTCGAAGGAAGGTGTTCGGCGATTCTAGCCACCCCCTTCGCCGCAGAGTAGCGTACGATCGTGTCCTTCGGGCGGCATGAGAAAGATGAAACTGCAAGCAAGCAGGGAGGCGGCGGTGTACCTTATCTTCCAAACTTGACAAGACCTCTTCTAAAATGACTTCTATCTCTTCTGGAACTTCGGACTCCTCAACATTCGCTTTCCGCAACTCCAGTTCGTCGCCCTCCAAGGTTCGACCTATGCATACGAGGTAAAGCTTAACGAAGGAACATGAGAAAATGAATTCTCTTCCACCCACCCTTACGGCGACCAGCATTCGGGTTGGGGGGCAACAACCTGAGTCCTATTCTGGTCGTGATCTTAGTTTTCAATTTCCGCACCATGATGTTATAGTTCAGGGTCTTCATCTTGGCCATGGAGGTGACGAGTGCAAGAAGCCTTGGTAGCTCACCCTTGACCTGGTCAAGTGGGGCAGACTTTAGCACTTCCGCAAACACTTGTAATGTCCCAATTGTCTATCAAGGAAATAATTGAGTTACTCTCAGTACAAGAATGAAATCAGCATGGCTGGTGCGGAGAACGAACCGTGAAGACTGGACCCTGAGATTGGATGTGTTCCTCAGTCCAAGTAATGAAGGAGCCAAACCTCGGGCCGGTGTCCTTCCTAGGGTTGTAAGTCACTTCCTTCATCTTGCTCCAAACAAAGAGGACGCGTCACCTCATGTACAGACGCGCCAAAAGCACAGCAGCGCCCTCTCTCTCCAAGCCAGCTTTATCGAGATACTCCTTACCCACCGTCTCGAGCGCGGTCGCAGTACCACCCTCGTGTCCTGGCTCGTCGAACTGCGATAGGTTGAAAGGGATCCTACAAATCAAAGCGAGCCATAGCAAGATGACATATCGTATAGCCCATTGAGATGCGTCTGTCGTGATTTCGGAGTTGGGAAGTCGAATATAGCCCAGTGCAACCGCGAGGTCGTCTACCTCGTGGGGGAAGAACCTGACTATGAACCAATGAGAGTTGTGTATCAATAACGTACGCAGAGCTCACTGACCGATGGTCTTCGATCCTCTGAATTTGACGAAGTGGTACAGAAGTAAGCCCAAGCAGTGCAATCTCTCACTGGAGGGTTTCATGCTAGGGTCAGCCACCCTAACACGGGCATGCGATTTGAAGCGCTCGATCACTGGCCCTAACAACTCCTCGAGGTATGGGTCCAAAAGATATGCTTGCTCTTGATATTCGTCCAGCTAGATATGATGTAGGTCAATGACCACGTATCCATGTCGGCGATGCGTACTGTATAGCACAGTTTCTGCAACACCGCCCTCTCCGCTATGTTCTCGTCCGGTGTGGGCTCTACAAGGAGATCGACCGACAGGAACTTCTCCTGAAGCTGCTTGAACTCGTCATATCTGCCGAAAGTCCTAAATTCTGTGTCTTCCTCGTACATCCTGGTGGTCGGTATGTGCCCGACGCGCAAAACGTTGGCCAACTATCTGGAGAGAGACAAGCGCGCGTCGTGGCGGTGAGGGTTCGTTTGATGGACGACCGCTCCCGCCATCAAATTAGTTCTGTTTTCCTCCGGCACTATCGACTACTACTGCACATACCGTCACCCTTTTCGCCCTACACCACGGAAATATCTAAAGGAGCGTGGGGGCTAGCGTTATGGAGAGCGAGAAAAAGCGCAACTTGAAGAGGAAGAGAGGAGAGGGCGCTAAAGAAGTACGCTTCAGCACTCGTCCATTCCAATGAGAACCTAACCTTCATGTTAGGACATTAGAACCAAAATTTCGGGGAAATTGGTCGGTATCCTACCGCGCTATGACCTTGACGCGTATTGACTTGATCTCGCAAGCATCATGAACTGCATGAGATCCACCACGCTTGTAAGAAGGCAAGGACATTCGAAACGCAAAAGCTCGTCAAGCGTTTAAAACAGCTACGGTATGGAACGCTCCACCCTACCGGGCTCTTAACGGGCTTTAATTCATTCTAGAGAGAAGGACGATGACAAGTCGACGATTGAAGACCATGAAGCCCAGTTGAGCGCCATCAAGGTACGTCGGTGAAGGTCTTCGCGAATGAGTTTCGTCACTAATCCATCACACCCTACAGTCTGTTGATCATAACAAGCTCGCAAACACTGCTCTGAAGAGTAGATGCCACAAAGACAAGACCCTACGAGAGAATGAACTTGTTCAGGAAGCTTTGAAGCAGGAAATCCAAGGGAACGTACTGGAAACGCCGGCTGCTGGGACACCTCTCGCCAAAATACAGAGCCGCCTGCTCAGTAACAAGGTTATTGCCTCGCAAGTAGCCACTTCCATTGCGACCATCAAGGCTGTTCTGGACCCTGAAGCCCCCCGGCCAACGAAGCAGGCTCGCTCCGAATCGCCTGAGCGTCCTTTGTCTAAGTCCAAGGCTGGCTCTACCCAAAAGTCTTCGACGGCTGCGCCTTCATCCCGACGAGAAGTAGGCGATTCTTCGGACGATGACGACGCCTCTCGCGAAGAAGATGCTAAAGATCTAGGCTGGGAGTCTGGGACGGTTGATGAAGATGACGATGGCCAAGAGGACGAAGAAGCCTCAGAGGACGGAGAAGCTGACGGCTGGGAATCAGGGTCAATCCACNGATCAGACTCTGAAGCAGNCGATNACGATGAGTCCGACGACCACTGCGAGCGGGAAGATCTGCAAACCAAAGCGNCCTCAAAGAANGCTAGGGCTACCTCGGCGGCGGCGTCATCTTCGAANAGTAAAGCTGAATCCACTTTCTTGCCTTCTCTTGCTATGGGNTACATNTCCGGGTCCGACGCCTCTGATGTCGACGAGCCCACTGGTGTGGAACCGCGGAAGAATCGCCGTGGCCAACGCGCTAGGAGAGCGTGAGTGCGCTCAATCAGGTCGCCGTATAGCTTTGACTAATGTACACTGACCCACCTAGAATCTGGGANAAGAAGTTNGGACGGAATGCTAATCACAAGAAAAAGGAGCTTGAAGCGTTGAAGGAAAAGAAGGCGAAGGCTTTCGAAAGGGCTCAGTCTCGAAATCAGAAGCCAATGCCCCGNCCCGATTCCGGCTGGGGGAGTCGAGGCAGGGTGGGTGGAGCACCAACTCAGGTCACTCCAGGAGCGAGTGGATCGTNGTCGAAGAAGCAGACGAGCNATAAACCAATNCANCCTTCNTGGGAGGCCAAANGNAAGCTGAAGGAGAANGAAAGCATTGCTATTGTCCCTAGTCAGGGAAANAAAATCAAGTTCTAGGGTACAATCGNCTCTACTCAATCTATNNTGNANTCTANGCAAGGGAAACACATNCTGCGAAATCAAAGCANTCAAAATGCATAGCGACGATCAANGAANAGAAACATATTGAGCCAAAACGATAAGACCNCCNAAAANCCTCCTTCCANAGATAAGAAACAAGATTGAANTCGAATGAGTTGTCGAAGTAGATANNTGNNAAAGTGNGTCCNNTTCACGCGNTCAGCATACATGNCGCTTGCCTCCAACCAATCTGCACTCTCGAGAGCACCACATCTTCTTNCATTTGCCGCACTGAGGATAATCACGTCCGGGCTTTTGGCAAGTGGCACANACCATTCTCTGCCCACACAGCTTCGAGGTGCGTTCCAGCCGCGCGAGGACGGGNTGAAGCTCGGACGAAGAGGANGNTTGCCGTTCGAGGTTGATAGANGAGGCTGATGAACTTGTTGCNGACGTCCCAGGAGAGGATGACAGTGATGGAGATGGTAATGGNGATGAAGTGCGCGTTATCNCTGGGAGACCGACAGAGGCAGTGTGCTTGTGCCGACTGANAGNCTTCGGGNNTTGTGTGGGGTGCTCACGNGCGTCNCCCAGGGANCGNTCGGANCGTNTCTTGCCAGAGCTNGGCNTCGNCGTTGCTGATGATACGAACCGCTGNAGNGAATGTCTNGCNGAGGTNGAGGGTACAAAGGAGCCCCAAGCGTCGTGTGCCCGCTCAACGCGTGGAGCAAGTGACGTCGTATGAGAGAGTTGNGAGGTGAGGCTGAGGCTGCTCCTCGACGAACTNCCCGAGGCGATCGAGTAGAGNGACAGGGTTCGCGAGCGCAAGGGATGGGGTCTAGANTCCATACGATAGTCCTGTCGANANGCGTGAGGACAGGGGTTCCNTCTCANNANCNTAACACTTGCCTTGTCTNCTNTGGACTCTGANTGTGAGGATGCGAGTGGGTAGATCATAGGGGACGTATGAAAGACGACGCTTGCACCTGCGGTTTTAGATATAGAGGGGCTATCCTGTGGATCAATAGAACTTNGAGTTTCGCCCNGTGATATAGTGCGCGNGTCTCCACTCACCCAGAAGCCGCACTTGAATAGATAGAGGACAGANAGNGGNCCTGGTGAGATACTTGGATTATGTCTAGAAGAAGCAGAGCTATGATTCTAAGAAGAGCGACGAAACAGGCATCCAGGCCCCGTGTAGGATGTGGTCAATGATAAAAAAGCGTTNGGGCGAGATGGGCGCTTTGTCTCTNGCGGATCACCGGATCAAACCTGCGTGCTTGGCCGCTCTCAGGCACCAGTGCTTGTGACCATGACACTGACCTGNACCACCACCTCNTCCGCCAGATGAGAGTGCCCTTCNTTTCCAACCTCTNCTTTTNCGCGAGANANCGAGGTCCTCTGCNTAGTGCCTTGCTCTGCGNTAGAATTGAACATCGAACGTGCGNNAGTTANATCAAACTATGGTCTCCAAGCTTCTCGACTTCCAGTGTTCGACATCCCACCTCGACCTCATCCTTGAATGTCAAGTNCCGCCCGAACTTTCAACNTNTTCNTCCAGCCNNNNCNGCGGGTCTCANTTAACGCTCTTGGCCTCTCTGAGCTCCGTTCTGTNTCCCTGGCTATTCGGATACTATTGCAGACGCTGCTAGAATTCGGGCGCACTACGGCGAAATCAGCTTCGCAAAGCAGACGTTACTCAACGCTACTCCAACTTGGGCTCCAAGCAAATTGGTCGTATGACCATTCTACAATCAAACANCAGCGACNTTTTCTCANCCCTCCGTATGGTCGGCGCTCGAGCGGGCCTGNCGTCCTTGTGGATGCCTCTGNCCATGACTGATATAAATATGCGATATGGCCACGNNGGCCGCTCCTGCCATCCTTGCTCTTCTTCTCAGGTTCTAGNTAGTAGAAGACATGGCAAANGCCGTTCCTGCAGTCTCCACTGCAGATTCAGAAGCAGTGAGGCAATCGAGCCGCGATTCTATTCGAAAGGATAGCGAGAGCAGCGCCGATGGCGAAAAGCTGGANTACTCTTCTCATCCTAACGGCCCAAAGTCACCCGAAGAGCGGTATGCTGCGTTGCAAGAGGCTTTAAAAGTCGACCCTGGCCCGAAACCTTGGGGATGGGCAGCTATTCAGGTTAGCTTCATCTTCTTTCCAATCTTGCGACATGCATCGATGCTGATTACGATTGTTCCATGGCATTCCAATTCCACCGCGTTCCGAATTGGATCCAAACACATAGCTNTATTTGGTGACCTTNGTGGTATGCTGCTGCTCTGGCGACAGCGGTTTCGATAGCACGGTGCGTATTGCGACATNCNCNGGNTCNTCTTGTCCCTCTNCCCAANCCTTATCATNNCAATCCAATCTAATCGGGNNTCGGGAGCCTAGGTCATGGGTGGAATCAATAGTATGCTCCAGTATCAACACTACTTCAATATGACCGGCGTTGGGGCNAAGACCAGGTCCGTNTTGTACCTTGAGAATCGAAGCATTGCTTTGACTGACGGATGCAATGCATGTATCTCCGAATAATAGCATTGTGTTTGGTATCTTCACTGTGTGCGNNAAACCGTTTTCCCTTCGCGGCCCGCTTACTCACATGCATNCTATACAGTGGATCCNTATGGTAGGTGCCTCATTGCCNAGCATCGTANGCANANCTGAATNGANGTGTCGCGTTTAGCGGAATGATTCCTGCCTGTGAGCNGACNTTCTTCGTGTGGATTCTCACTGCCATTCTCATCATCNTTTGAACCCCCCGGCCGCAGCGTACTTGCCGGACAGNTTCGGACGACGGTTCTCCATGTTNTTCGGCAACGCTGCCTTGGTGTAGGTTCCTCCTTCCGGGCTTGCCTCCTCCTCGTTAATTTCCGATCGCAACAGCGTGGGCGCCGTTATCACCGCCAATGCGACCAACAAANGCATGTTCCTTGGTGGCCGGTTCCTCACAGGTGCGTTAACCGTTTTGCANTTCCCGTGATNCTTTACCCTACGAGAACATGCNGCCGATCTTCCTGCGAGCGCATCNGGCCCTAGTGGATAAGACTCNCACGACNCCTAATGTCCTTTCCAGATTCTTTTGACNTTCGCACTTTCCTCTTTTGACACTGGCTGATATCGCACAACCAGGCTTCGGAGCGGCATGTGCGGGCGCTTCTGCTAAATCGTATATGGCTGAAATGGCACCGGCGCATCAGCGTGGCGCGTACATGGGCTTCCTAAATTCATTGTGAGTTACTAGCTTCGTCTCGGCGTCGAGCTCAAACGCCACTTCNCCTCTTCTCGGAACNCACCAGCTTAGNTTGGGTGGCGTAGCANGGATGTTAGCCNCGGGCGCTAATGCCANTTCNGTTGATCGACAATGNTTTGCANNCGTACTCATGGCTCTNCCTTAGCTATTACATNGGNCANATGAGTGCGACTGGNATGATGGTGGCCACAGAGAAGTGGGATAGCGANCTGTCTTGGAGGNTGCCTNTNTACATNCAGGTTNANNATNNCGCTCCNNCTNTTTCNANTNNGTAGCANTGACGCTGGCTCTGGCAGTGNGTNCCNGCNGGGATNAACGTNCTNTTCATATTCCTCTGCCCNGAATCGTGAGTCNTCTTGTCNCATCACNNTCNTATNCGACGAGGAANTGANTNACNACTCTGTAGTCCCCGATGGCTATANAGNGTTGGNAGNGCCGANCAGGCAAGGAGNGTNCTGGCAAATCTGCATAGCAGGACCAGAGACNCTAACTCNCCGTTGGTCGACATNGAGATGGATGAAATNGCAGAGAAAATNCANATTGATGGTGCCGATAAACGGTGGTGGGACTTCCGNCCTCTCTTCAGGACNAGGGCCAACCGNTACAGTGCTTATATGTGCATCCTCATTGGTACACCTCTCCTCCANTCATGCANGNCATNGTCTGACGATGNGATGTACCAGGNGTTTTNGGGCAGCTCAGTGGTAATGGCCTCATAACGTACTTCTTGCCTATCCTTCTTGGGCAGGCCGGCATCCCGCAGGAGAAGAGGTTGACGCTGAACTTTGTGAACAGTGTGACATCCTAGTAAGNGTGGCTCATCNNACCCGGCTGTACCTGTTGANCGTTGACCTNATCNCTGTAGTATTGGAGCGCTGGCGGTGCGTGATCNTAGGGTATGGGANCTGTTCCAAGGGCTGANNATGTTTTAGGGTTCATTTATAGTTGACCGNTTTGGGAGACGGAAAATCCTACTCACCTCCACCGCAGCCATTACCGTGAACCTGGCTTTGGTNTCTGGATTGCTTAGNTCGCAAGGCAATGCAGCGCGCGCCAATGCCGGCGTTACATTCATCTATCTGTTCATGGTTATCTTTTCGTTTGGTTGGACACCGATGTGAGCTATTGGCTTCTTCCACCTATTCCAGAGATTCCGAGTCACCTTACCTCTACTTCAGGCAAGCGCTCTATCCAGCGGAGGTACTTGCCTATGATGCGCGAGCCAAGGGGTTGGCCTTCCTTGGTGTGGTCGTGCAGGCATCTTCGTTGATCAACACTTTTGCCTTGCCTATCGCGCTGGAAAAGATTACGTGGAAAGGTTCGCTCACCGCCTTTCCCGCGTCTCTTGTCGCTAATGTCCGCCATTTGCGTAGTCTACATTATTTTCACAGCCTGGGACGCGTTCGAGGTGCTCGTGATCTATTTCTTCGTGGTCGAAACCAAGGGCTTCACACTGGAAGAGATTGGTGAGATATTCAGCCAGCCCAACCCGCGGCAGTACAGCGACAGGCTCTTGAAAAACGCTCGCTCCAAACGAGGCACGGAGACGGAGACGGCGGCATAGGCGACCCAATGGTGCCCATGACGCACACGAATCAAAGCATTTCAGGAGTTGTGGAGTCCCCCTAGCTATCTGATAACGAGAAACCGCTGCTACTTATGCTTCCTCTCTCGTAACTATTCTCAAGCTGTACTGTATTACTATCACGATCATGTGCATACGACCTCTTGACTCGATCCACTGCCAATAGCGAAATCGGAAGGCCTCCTTTGAAATCGAACAAGCCCACCACATCGTTATCATCTAAAGGTGCAGTACAACACGGCCAAACATGGCCCACCGGAGCTGTGCAAAGCCTGCGGTCCAATTGCCCTTGGCCCGCGCACCACACGACCATACCCATCCCTTGCTCCTCTCTGACCCCTACTTCCCTCTGTGCGAAAGGCTTTCTGTCGACCACTAGGCGGCAAAAACTAACCGGAAGCACAATCGGAAACCATCGTTTATATCACTCGAAATGGTGGGTTATCATTTTCTTTTAGCAAATTTGGTATAGCTCGCTCATCGAAAGATCCTTACGATAGGGTCAAACTCTCTCTTCCCCAGGTATGCTTCCATGGCTCCCAGAAATCCTTCCTTCCTAACACTCGCTGTCCAGCGACGAAGAAAATTTCGGAGAAGGGAGGGAACACGAGGTTTTACTATGCAGTCTCTGAGATGCAAGGATGGAGGATCAGTACGCCTAGTCCTTCACCTTTGTTTCGGGAGAGCGATTGGGACTAACTGGACGGTTTTACAACAGCGATGGAAGATGCACATGCCGCTGTGCTGAACCTCGATGAAGGGAAATCCGACCAGGATTCCAACGCATTCTTTGCGGTTTATGATGGTCACGGGGGTATGTGCACGCTCCCGAAAAATGCGTTTTCCCCCATGGCTTGCTGAATCACTTGCATGTAGGGTCATCAGTAGCTAGGTTCGCTGGCCATAACGTTCATAAACGACTCGTTACGGAAGAAGCATACAAGGAGGGAAACTACGAGCAGGCGCTGAAAAGAGCGTTCCTCGGCACAGATGAAGATCTCCTCGCGAGTGGGTCGACTCCTTCCACCGGGTTTTGAAAGACATCTCACACCTTTATCGAACCTTTCAGACCCTTCTTCTTCCCGCGATCCCTCTGGTTGCACCGCTGTTGCTGCTCTAATTACAAGCGACGGCAAGATCTATGTGGTAGGTGCTGCTCCACAAGACCCCGCAGTACATCGGCGCTAACTTGCACAGGCTAATGCCGGTGACTCTCGATCTGTAATTGCAGTGAAAGGAGAGGTCAAGCCCCTGAGCTTTGACCACAAGCCTACGAGCGACAGTGCGTTATAATCTGGTGTGGGACGACTGTTCACTAATCAACTTGTGATGTAGCCGAGAGGCAACGAATCTCTGGAGCAGGTGGATATATCGAATATGGTCGCGTGAACGGTACGCTTTGCATCTGCTTCCGCTCTTTTTCGGCGCTGAGTCTCTCGAAGGCAATCTTGCACTCTCCAGAGCTCTTGGTGACTTCGAGTTCAAGAAGAACTACGCCCTTCCTCCTGAGCGCCAAATCATCACGGCCGATCCTGATGTCACTTGTCATGAAATCACAGACGAGGATGAGTTCCTTGTTATCGCTTGCGACGGTGAGTGTCACTACTCTCTCTCTGGCAATACATTCAACATTTTATAGGTATCTGGGATTGCCTTAGTTCACAGCAGGTCGTCGACTTTGTGCGGTATCAGGTGTCGGAGGGCAAGTCTCTCGAGGAAATCGCCGAGGCGATGTGCGACCACTGCTTTGGCTCCCGATACCTCGTCCGGAGCTGGCATCGGCTGCGACAACATGACAGTTCTCATCGTCGCCATTACTCACGGCCGGACCCTGGAGGAATGGTACGCCTGGATAAAGGATCGCGTTCAGTCAAAATACGGCTATGATACCCCCAGCCAGCCACCTCAACTTTACGCTCAGAGTCGACTCGCCACTTTCCGAGCACGGCAAGAGGCTCTTGCTGCACGCGAGCGGCAGCAACCTCACGGCGTCAGTGACGCCAGCGCACTCCTTCAATCAGACGATTTCCTGCGGCGGTATGGNCTGTCTGTATCNACTCTTGGCGGCGGTATCTCATTCCGACCCGCTCCTGGCGTTTTGTCGGGCGGNTCGCTCATGTTCGGCAACGATGAAAGTGATGANGAAGAAAGTGAAGAAGAGCTCGGTAATTCGAGGTCNTTCTTCAGCGAGACGCTTGGCTTAGGCGCNCCAGGCAGAGGCGAAGAACCCGACGCGACTGAGAACCTGAAGGCTCAGTTGGAGGAGTTNGAAAAGAATATCAACGGCGACGATGTGGACGAAGATGGCGACGCCAAGATGACNGACTCCTCAGAGTCNAGCCTGCAGGGAGAGGCTCCNCCACCTCCCAACTCNCTTCCTAACGGCGACTCAAGTTCNGTTGCTNTACCCGTGAAGCAGCTTGAGACGCTACCTGNCGGGGAGTCCCCTGACCCTGTTGTTAAGGCTGAAGGGTTGTCGGATAAAAGCGAGGATCCTTTGAAGAATTGACTACTTGAGTTCCCCGTTCGCATTCGTTNCGTCATTGTATTTNTTACGATTCCATTCCTGGTCCTTTGCTCGACTTATCTATTGCTNTAGTGTAGCCATCACTGTTGTCACCGATATCCCTTANAGTCCTCGACTCTCATCCTTATGTCTCCTACCTACCAGCAANTGCAAGTACATGTGTACCCAAACCACTCACATTGTTGCGTAGACTTTACGGACNCCCCTGTATCGTATACATTCTCATTTGGGCTTTTAGTGTACAGTAGTCAAATTCATGATGGTTTCCTCTCAGNTCTCATTCCNCNANGACTATATGCCTCTGATCANTACTAGTTCACCTTCCAACAGGCAAACGACTACGAGCTCCCCATTAGGCCCAGAGATTGCGCCAACACCGATGAGGGAGCCACCTTCACCGTCGTCGACCTTGAGGATACTCTGCTTCGCCCATTTGTCTTTCTTGTTGGATGGCCGGTACACATAGAGGTTTCCACCACGGTCATTTCCACCGCTCTCGAACGCTAGAATGGCCTTCGATGGAACAAGATATGTAAAGCGAGTGTCGCGCTTTGATGCCAGGACAAATGCGACGGCTGGATACGTGGAAGAGTGAACCCAAGCCGGCTTTTCGTCGCCTGGGGCNCGAAGTTCAAAAACCAGGCCGTCTAAATTGTTTTTGACGAGCAAAGACGGTCCATTCTGCTCGTNAACCCCAGGAAGCACAGTCCCCAGAAGCTGGAAAGGAATCTGGTCCTTGGGGGTGAACCAGCTCGGAGTCGACCCATTCGAAGCGGCTACCCAGGTCACGACTGCCTCCCTCCCCACAGAAGCGTCCACCTCATCATCGATTTCTCCGCTCGCAAGGCTGGGTACNCCCGCACCCAAGCCTAGCCCGCTGGCATCCGTACCATCTCTGAGAGATGTCGTGAACTTCTCCATCGCCTCCCGAATCTGATACAACTCAGACGGATCGAGCGTCTCNGGCACGTCATCTGGATCCTCTACGGCAGGGTTGGAGCNGCCCTTGTCAGAGAAAAGTTGCACCCATTTCGTCCCCTCATGCTGCTTCTCCATGTGAAGGGTCAGAACACCGCAGGATCGCTCTGCTTCTTTATCCCATGTCCAGAAACATGAAGACGGAGAGATGNTGTCCCAGAGCTCCTTGGCGGAATAGCGAGGAATCGGGATAGACGTCGAAGTGTGATAATCGACATGAACCGTCAANGTTTTTNGGGAGAAGGCGACGCGGATTATTTCTTTAGTTGTNGCAGACGGAAGGGGAATAGCGACGGTTATAGAATCAGATGTTTGAGTCCATGAATAGGGGGGTGGCGGTTTAACCGCATTGTCGGATTTGTCGGGGTTGTCAAGATTTTCGTTCGCCCTTGGGANGGGGGCGATTTTCGTCGGCAGAAGGGGACATATGTAGCTGGTGGGGCTCAGAGTAGGATCAGGGTATGGAGCAACCCCCNATAAGGATATGGCTGTCGAGCCTTTCAACATATCGACCGAACATTGGGACGTCCTGGCCTTGGCGACGCCATACAATGTCCATCTCTCGACGAGGCGCGTCTGGGCTAAGGGAGAGGAAGTTTATCCTGGCTTCCCAAACGTCGAAGAGGCTCGAGCTTCTTTGCCTCTTCGAGTCTGTATTTGGAAACGGGGTATTCGACTTGGAAGACACGACCACGGCTGCACTTGTGGGGCTCGTCCGGTTTGCATAGTGGATCTTGAAAGGAGTCGTTTGACCGTCAACTGCGAGAACATATGTCCCGACGGCGACTGATAAACCCTCGTTTCTAAGGGAGAGAACGTAAAGAGAACCATCCCCGTCAGAAGCCATTACAAGAGTAGGCCCAAGGAACAATGCGCAGGGATATTCCCGGTGAATAGCTGCGGTCTTTTCTGACTGTACAGGTCGCGGCATTTCGTATATAACCCCGAACGACGGAGTTACCTAGTTTGTCAGGTGAATAGTCAGTTAAGATTTCCAATGACCGAATCGAGGACACACCCCGTTGAACTCCGTGAGGACGACCCTATATTCGGCATCTACGTAGACAGCCCGTTTCGCTTCTAAGTCGATCGAAAGGTGGTTATGGGTAATGCGGCTTTGCATCTCCTGAAAGGTTAACGGAGCTTTTCCGCTAGTTGTAGCCTGTGTTGCATGGTAAGGGAGCGGATAGCGTTCAACAGCATTCTCTGTATCCATAAGAGCGAGTTTGTAGCCCTCGAACTTCGCGTTGAGAAGGGACTTATCAGGGTCAAAGCCAGCCATCGCGTTTTGCTTCTATGTCAGCAGGGTAACAGGGGGGAGTTGAGGTAACGATAGATGCCTGCAATGGCGAGTCGCGGTGGTTCGAAGGTAAAAGCAGGGGCAAGGCTCAAGAGGANGGCCGATTNTTTGTCAACGTCATCTGACGCAAATGATACCGTCAACACCCAAGCTGTCCCTTGNACTCTGACTGTCATGTCGATCTTCCCGACTATCCTCCTGCAGAACGTCGCCGATCTTGCTTGAATCGTCTTGAAGTACTCTAAAGGCCCCTAAACTTCTATCAGTGACGCTCGAGATTCTTCTCGGTACGAAGATNGTCTTCTCGGACCNTCGGCTTCGTCGTCGTGTCTACATTTGACCAAGATATCGAGGCTGAACGCCGCAANTCAGGGNGGTTCGTCGGCTGCCGACGAAAGCCCAAGTGACTCGGCGGGAAAANAATTCAAGTTTTCCTTCGAAGNNACCTTCCTATGATTCAGTGCCTTCATGACACTCCACGAGGCGCTGCTTCCTCGCTTTTTCAAGCCGTCCATTCAATTACTTTCAGGCCATCGATATTCTCTGTCGCTGGAGAAATATCGGTGAGTAGGAACCCACAACCAGCGGCTNCTCCAACTGGTAGTGAAATTTTCATGCATCTCTTTCAGTTGCCCTTCTGATAGCAAAAGTCGGTTCTAGGGTCCTCCTTTGCGTCGGACGGTTGCACTGTTGCTCTCATGCTGGTATGTAATTGCGCCGGTCTCTTCTACAAATGCTCGATGGGGTATTATCTGGGAGCAGCAAGGTCTCGTTGCTTATCCCATTCCTCCGAGCTTAAAGTCACGTCNCAGCGAGCACCGGCAATATTCTGAAGACTTTCGCCGACCCTGGGTGTAGTCGATGGTACAACCCATGACGACTGATCAGCTCGAAGCAGATTGCGGTGCCCTCGGATAACCTATCATCAGAGAGCCCTGTCTTCCGCCCTCGACTGTTTGTTCGATCGGGTGCATCCTCGGNATCTCGGTGGGTCCCCGCGTCGAGGCCTTCCTGAGAAGCTGCGAGTACCCTGAAGTGTGTTTGNTATCAGAATAACAAGATGTTCGCGAATCTTTCGCTCANNCCGAGGTTCTTCGTAGTTCATTACNTGCAGACTGTTTGCTGCAACCCCTTTCAACTGCAACATGAGGTATCTTCTGCCCCAAAGGCCCACACTGTTTCAGTATTGGGGGTCTCGGCCACGCTGCTTCAATTANACGTTGTCTCTTGCCCGCCTTAATCGGTTGGATGAGGACCAAGGTTGTTGAGGACAATTCAAGGAGGTTACGGCGACCAAACGGATTGGGTGATCAATGGCTGGTCCATTCCGGACTTCGAAATCGAGATGTTTTGATCAGTTTGAATCTAGAAAGCCGTTATCCGAGATCTGCTCTTTCCTTTCTCGTGCCCACAGTTCACCTCTCAACTCGCTCTTTGGCTTCCCCAGTGGGCTCCAGCTCAAGAGCCAGTTCGCTTCTGCCTCGTTTCCAAGCATTTTGGGGACAATAGTTTCAGCTCCGGACCGATAGGAGTCGGAATCACCGGACAGTCTGTCGTAATGAAGTTCATGACGAGGATATTTAACCAGCTACTGTCCCGGCAGGGCGAAAGCCCCACCTCTCAACATACCATGCAACTTCCCCACTCTCCAGCGACCTTTTTCCGCGATGAGCTTGATCGAGCTCTCAAGGAGCAGTCATTTGGCATCCAGAGCTACAAACTTACTGGATCCACACCGCGGCAATCATCAGCTTCTGTGGTCACTCTGGAAGGCCTCGCACTAGCGATCATTCTAACAACCCAAGGCTACTCGGTATGTATCTCTCTCGTATTCAATGTCCTTCGCAGGCTATTGAGTATCCATTCTAGGTCGATGTTAAAAGGTCCGACGCTTTCCAGTACCTGAGGTGTTGTTCTTCCCAAGGGCAGCCCCAGGTCTACGAAACACTGGAGGGTCTCCTTCAGGAGATCAGCCCTCTGTATGCAAGAAAGGCGCAAGAAAGGCTGATCGATGCTCTCAGGGGTCTTGCTTGAACACCCGCAATGTCTCCTCTGAATCCCAGCGACATCGATCGAGGTACGACGAGAAGGTCCCACACTCTGTAAGCATCCATCATGGATGCCGGCACCCTTTTGTTCGCCGCCTCCAGAGGCAGCATTCCTCCCATTACCAAGATCACTCTCAGCACAGGAGGTTCAAGCCTTGGTGCTGCATTTAAACACAAAGTACATTAGATTGTGCCTATCGCACTCGGACACAGCGCTCTACTACGATCACAGACTTTCGGGTACTTCATCTTGCTTGACTTTACTAGCTTTAGTCCCCACGTTACCTCTCANACTCGCTCCTCGAAAAGGTGTAACCCCTCCTTCTTCTCCGCCANGGACCTTTCGTAGTAGATTATGTATGTTTCGCCTCTCGTCCTCATTTCGAATGCAGTTAGCCCACCATCTGTCCATACTGCTCCGGATTCCGGGTGTGTTGAGCTCATTATTCTCGCTCTGCTCGTTGAGCACATGCAAAAGGAACCCTGAGTTCAAATGCTCCAAGCCCATCTCGGACAAGCACTTGAGAANCCGCGAAATGCGCAAGTAATTATGGGATGATCCTATGAAGACGCGTGTTTCAGGTGCGAGGTTATTGTACCAATTTAACGTGCACTTACTAACGAGATTCCTATACCTATTTCTGTAATCACGAGGTGGTGAAGAGCGNCCTATTAGACCAGTCTCTTCGGAAAGTAGCTGCATGCCATAGAAGTCGAGCATAAGCTTGTACGATGCTACGATGCGCTTCATGACCTCTGGATCGGCCTTCATCGCCTCAANNTCATGGAGCTGTAGCGGCTGAGACTGGTAATTCATCCCGTGTTCACGAATCGGAAATCTANGCGAAAGATNGTGATCCCCCATGAGCCCCGCGNAAACGTCCTGCTCGACACTTGAAGGGGGAGGACTCACAGCCANTGAATGAAGCCATGNTTGTANTCCAGGGTATCGTAGTTCCCTAGCCAGCTAAATNGANTGTGATAAGATACCCTGAATTCTCAAGGCGGCATGGTGANCCATACTCCTCATGGATCTCATCGATGAGCTTGCGATCTGGTCGACAGCGAAGTTTATTTTGGTAGAACANGAGGTTATCCGATTGGTTTGGGGGTCGTCAGCAAGGTCTGGGTAGTTGTCGAGGAACTCCTGGACATCTCTGGGAATGGGCATTGTGATGGTGAGAGGGTAAGCGCGCGAGTGACGCGCGGCGAGTTCACAGGACAGTGTGTTGATGTTTGGGCTTGTGTGAGCTGGCTTTGAGATAGGCGCCGACGCCCCTCGCCCTGGCTCCTCTCGATTCCTGGGCAAAACCGNCTGAAGGANGCCAGAACTACAGATGCACNGTCTGACGCGTNTGCGAACTTGTAATNTGAGCTGAATTTATGTCGCTGACAGCCTGAGAGGCCGTGTCACCCGATCGACCCTTAGANGGGTGATACTGACAATCAGAGGTTACNNNCNAGACTTGAACGACATAAGGCTCTCTGAATNAANCATACCAGGAAGGAAGCTTGGGTGATNTGTGCAACAAGAAACGAGAACGAGACTGAGGATGNANAATACCTGCCAGNNTTTGGGGTGGTNNCCATGACATATTCCTTTGCTAAGTTTGCTTTCTGCNATTCTCCTCTATTTATGAANCCACATGTCCAGCGAAATGTACTGACGNCCATCTCCAACCGCGATTCCCCTCACACACAGGGAGACNCGGTCCCATACCGCTGGATCTGTTGGGTTACTATTTCAAGATACTTGACACAACCGGCACTTGNCATCCACCAGTTGCACCAAGAGCAATAGCCTNNGGTCCGCCGTTCGCGGTNGAGGGCTACCCCATTGGGAACTGNAGGGCGCCGCGTTAGGTATAAGAGAACCTAGATNGTGTTTGAAGGCTGANGANANNANGTAGATGTGCNATAACGAGCCCGGGGTATCCGCGAANTGTTACACTCGCATGGGTTAGAGATAAAGGCAAAGCNCCACACCGNCGCTTCCCATTCGCAGAGATAGAGGTCAAAATACTCCATCNATTGTGGGCTCGAGTAGCCACATACCNATCCGAGGNGACAGCGCAAGAAACATGTGCAAGCCGCAGGGACACTGCAGATCCAATTCAACAGGTCAAATCTCCCGCCTTCTGTCTGNNAGGAGACCCGAAATCGGCGTTAGGAACGTTCCCNGCCCTCCAGCAATTCAGTTAGAAAGGATCCGGATNAGCCCCGCACCTCCAGCTACTCCTTGAAGAAAACGGTTACGTCCTGTGGCACAAGGGGATCTCAATCCCTGGACAGAGGCCNAGTGATGCAAGTAGACGCGGAGAACCCTGTCATAGGCCCCGGGAGCCACCAACGGCCTATTGAGGACAGAACNCTAGTTTCAACACTCNGGCAGAGGACGNAGAGCTACACCTTATTGAAAGGCCGATTTATATGCGACGCCATNCTCCGTGTGCCGGTGANTGGANAATGGGCTTCAAGTCCGGTGGAGGGTTCACACAAGTGTGGAGGACGGNCGACTGTCCCTAGGTCCCTGGCCAGCGGCGCATGGTGTGCGGGCTAGNGTATTCTATGCGACAGGNGTTGNGGGTATTGTGGCTGTACACACTGCTGCAGNCCTAGAAGCGAGTGCGGCTGAGGAGAGGGCAAGACCTCACCAAAANTTNAAGGGAAACTGGCAAACNNTCTCTGGTTAACCANCGAAAGCCTATCTTCCANAATTTGTACATGCATGTAGGGTTCTTCTAGAGTTCGAAAGTGTTATGAGGGTAGTGGCCTTGCTTGGGATATGCACTCACCTGGCNAATGAAAACACGCTTTGAGCGATGTCGCCCTCCCCAGAGAGACGCGATANAGGGTGCGAAGAAGAAAGGAATCANTGTGCAAGTGGAACAACCTATGAATTCGATATGCGCAACACCAGGGAGAACCGAACTATGTGGGAATGCATGAACGTTCTCGCATAGNTCAAACGGTTGGATNAAAGCACAAACGAGTATTTTTTTCTCANGTAGAGCATCTCATCTGGCTTGAGGAGNAAAAGAAGTAAAGAGGATTGAATATTGGAAGTGGGAAAATGCATTAGACCCAACAGGATGGCAAANACNCTGCCTTCCTCGTCNCAGGATAACCAGTTAGCAAGCAGAACATTCCCAGGGAGAAGAACANAACACGGATCAGTATCTGGGGAAGGACCAGGAGACCGAGGAACCCAATGCAGTCACCGGTAGGTACTGCTGTCCATAACAACGAGCGTGGAAGAGCCAGTTCCTNGGCTTCTTGGTCGTCGGCNTATTACTGCCACTGTTTAAATTGTCACCTCCTGCAGANCTCGATTCTAGAAAAGCAGATGCTCGACCTGGATATGGCCGCAACAAGTCGCCACCGNAGGCTTGATTGACCATCATGTGTAGCAGCCCTTGATGATGGANTTAGCGCTGGACCTATTTGCNNTNAGGCATTACGCAGTTGGGGCGGACGACGCGCGCGAGGTCCGATCCTGTATATGGTGCAGTTATGAACGGTTTTTCTGTAAGGCAAGTACAANATNTCACCCGACACCGGGAGCCACCAGCCTCGGTCCNGAGTACCAAGGGAGAGACACCCANTAGGCCNNAGGAGAATATCTGCCTGAGCATGAATTCCTCATCGGTATATAGCGCTGATAGGCAGATGNACGTAGACATTACCATGATATGGGCCGAGGGCTTAGCATCCTCCCACGCGGGGCTTGCGCAAGACTTGCCACANCCAGTCAAAGCACCATGAGGGGAGTGCGNTGGAAGTCTCTCTGATATGCATGTGGAGCATTATCAAGAAGGCAGCCTCCCGATTAGAGGACGTCAGCTGAAGAGCGGCCAAGATGGGTGTCAAATTAAAGGGATTACTCGTCCGCAGGCACATTTCGCGNTTTAGACAAGTGCGGGGTATCGCTGAAACCTGTTGCCGTTCTACGAANGCCTGGCCCGAATAACTTCCTCGGGTTTGTCGTCCCAACTTCCTGGGCGCCAAAATCAACATTTAGAAGGAAGAGCATGGAGGATATGGACGGANGCGGATTTCGTATGNCATGACAACACCATTGCGAGTATCGCAGATCCGCCGTGAACGCGCGAACAGCCACTGCAGAAGGCAGTCTTCNTGAGCGGCGTCCAGGTGGGCGAAGGGTTGGGCATTGAGTGGTCACGAGGCGCCTAATCGACGCGCTTACAGTCGGCACGCAAACTTGCTACAATCCTTAGAAGTCCTTCGATCGAGGAAATGAGCGGCATGGTGATGGAGGGGGCCCGAAATCCCTCGGAGACAGGAATTGAACGTTCAACGCCTGATTTCGGTAGTTGTGGGAAGGGTCAGCTCTCCTTCGGTCTATGAACGATAGAAAGACATGTGTATGCTCACCTTTGCACGAGCCAGGCTCAAATGATAGCAAGTGGCGGAAATGACCCGGCGCACAGCGTCTGCCAGTGGATGTGGTATGGAACCCTATACGCGCACTGTGACTCGAAAGACTGTAGTTGTGCGAGCATGTCGGTGTTGCCGATACCAAATGCTTATCAAACATGACGAAAGAACATAATTGCGAATTGGCTGGCTGAGCGGTGGCGGACGCCCCGAGTCTTTGGCCAGGAACCGCAAGGTGGAGCGCCGAGGAAAAGAACAGGGTGGGGCACCCCCAGCGACACCAAAATTGGAAGAGGACTAGCCCATCCTAAACATCGAGAACCAAAGTTCATCTCTCGCATCGCTTGGCGAGCAAGAGCTTGATGCAGTCCGGGATACTATGGGGATGATCGCGAGTAGGAGATTGGTGAAACACGATCCTTGTGTTCAAGTGGCAAAAGCGGAAAGGCCCATCCAGTGGGCGAGCGACGGTGAGAGAGAAAACTCGCCCTCAGTCCTGATTTGAGTGATGCGGCGGACTTGTGAACGATGAACATCACTCTATATATGTGAGCTGGCCCAAACAAACTGGATACTCGTCGTGTCGGAGGGCGTTGCAGGTCAGATATAACCATCCCGGCACGTGGGACCATGGATCTACATGCCATGCGCTTGGAAGAGATCCGTCAACACAAGGCCCGACCATGAATAGAAAATACACTTACTCGGTGGGCGGAAGGTGGATATGTGTATGGCCGCCTAGCAACTTGCTAAGGTCAGTAAGGTACTTAGCAGATATCTACTAAACTGAGACGCACATATGCCGAGATCCAGAAGAGCTGCAAAGTGGATCTTGGGTGTACGAGGACCTTGATTGATCATACGATCCGTCTGCCTGTCATCATGAACCGTTGAGTGGTCCTCGAGAAACAACCAAAGGCGGAAATTGGAGACCCACCTAATCATCCCACGTCATGCACATCTTGCTCGATGCCGTGCTGTGATGAGGAGGGAGGTAGGGCTACTGGGAGTAGAGTGCCTATATCGATACTTGACCGATGACACGAGATGGGCTACACAGAGTCATCGTTCGAACTTGATTGGACAGAGGTGGTTACGCCCCGAGTAGCTCACTAATCAACAGTGGGGGATCTGCAGGGTTCACTATTAGTGTCGTCATGTAGCACAACGAAGAGCCTATACTTTCGTAATCAGGGTATGACGGGGAGTCCGTGTCCACCTTGGCTGGCTTTTCGATGCCTCTTGCGTTCCGCTTGCCCAACGACTCGGGCTATGCCTACCCATACTTGGCAAATCAGGAATAGTCTACAAGGGCAAACTCGCTTGCGACTCGCTTGGAAGCCAAAGCCATAGGGTCAATTAGTGTGAGAATGGTGACATATGCAGCTAAATCGGCGGCGGTGAGCACGGGCAGACGGCAGAAAGGATGGACCGCCTCAACTGCGAATGTCTGTAGGGCCGAAAGTGGGCCGGAAAGATAAAAGGCGAAACACATATGAACAAGAAGGCCAAGAAGCACCATAACTGAAGCCAACGGCGATGGCAAGGGCGACGGAACACGCGCGGGGAAACACACCAGAATTGACTTTCAGGGCATGCTTCTCAAGGCACGCCATATGCGTTCGTGAGAGCTGGGGAAACCTGAGGCAGCATCATATCGGAGATAACAATGCATACCAGCGAGCGCTGCGGAAGTAAGATATGGGTTGGTGACTTCCGTCAAACGTTGATATGCTTTTCAAGCAATCATGTTCATCGGAGTCGCCCACGTCGTAAGGATGCGTTACTCGGTCGTCGGTTGAGATGTGTTTGGATTCGGAGATCTAATCAGCTATTCGTTCGACACTTTGACATGCTTGCCTGTATCTGAGGAGTGGGGTCAGATTTGCACTGGTAAGGTGAGGATCGGAAGAGAGCTGCTAACAATTACCTCCATGACGAAGCTTCAATTGAAAGGGTAAGATTCCATATCTTTCGTCGAAGGGCTATTGGTTCGCACTGCATAGTCGCTATCATATGCCACGGAGAACAGCAGAAACCTCTAGAAACAATCCGCGTCCGTGCCCGCAATAACGAGAGTTCACATTCTCGAAGAGCATCCTAAGACAGCAAGACGGCTAACCTTGACGGTTTTGCTAACTCAGGAGTTTTGAGTTTCTCCGACGACCGAGCGACAAGTCCATCAGCCCGGAGATTCGCTCAAAGCCAACTGACGCAGTGCACATGTTTGCGGGAGATATGATAAGTCAGCCTGGGAGTCTGCTAAGTCCTAGATGCTTGACAGTACTTGGGTATGTGGGAGCCTGTATAGATGCTGAGGTTAGATATGGCGAGCGGACAAGAAAGAGACCGGGCTGCAAGTATTTGTGCTTACTTGGCGAAAGACGGCCATAGATTTCCATGTATACCGGTGCGCGTCGGGTAAATTATCACAGAAGCTCGGCGGCGTAGACTGGTATTGGTGCACAGGAGAAGTGGTGTATCTCCTTGGTCACGTCGGAGGACCTGGTATGCATGGCAATCAGTCTTGGGGCGTTACCTTTGCGTGCGTGAATTCCAAGGCGATAACCCTAGCCCGCAATCACAGCAGTGGAGAACTTTCTTTGGACGCTGTGCAGTCCAACGACCACATATCGAGTGATACTGTCCGGTCAAGATGAAAAGTGATGAACAGATGAAGGTAACAGAGCGAGACAGCCTGGCGCAGCAGCGTTTTGATATCTTGATATCGACAGCGACGAAGATAGAACGGCCCTGCTGAGTGTTGAGTGGGCTGGCAAGAGTATACACCTGTTAGTCCCGCCTCATATGATCTTCCGCGAACAAGTCCAGGACAGGCGTTCGAAGTAGCAACAAGGCCATCAGGGAGGGAGCTGGCAGAACGCGTGTTTCGTGTCATATGCGGGGGAACCTGGGATGATAGCACAGCACAAGGCCTGAGGAAGATGAAGATGGTTATTTTGTCCTGCGGCGACGATGGGTAAATGAGTATCGTCGCGGCGACTGGTTGGTTCAGAGCAGGAAGTCTTGATTGACGTTGCCTGGAATGCGTTGCGACAGCGTCCGTTTGTTTGAGCCAATGATGCCGAAGCCTTGGGATCCAAACAACTTGAACGCGTCCTCGTCCTTCACATCTGACCAACACCTCTGGGATCTTTTGCGGCTGCGGCGAGCGTAGTCTACGGTTCCCATTCTCATGCGCATTATCCTGACAAAACTGTGCTGTAGTCCAAAGCGCCAATGATTCATAGAGACACCACAAACGCCGATATTTGACAAGAGCTGGCGCGCTGACGTAGTAGCCCGCTACGAGATACGTCGGTTGCTGAACTAGGTACTCGTGCATTCAGACTTAGCAGGGTGCGTTTGGCATAGCAGAACACGTTCATTCACCTCTTAGCGTCAGACTCAACAAACATCAAGTTGAAGGATTAAATGTCGTCACCCCCACGGAGCCCACAGTACAACCGATCGTCGTCTCCACCCCGCTCTGGTTGCACCGTAACATCCAAGCAACCGATTGCAGTATGGCCGAATCTCGGATTCAGGCTGCAGCGTTTAGAAGGGAACCTGGAGACGATGCATGATGCTATGGTTCTCAGGCTTCCCCGCATTCCCTGGCGCGCTTGATTCTTCTTGGTTGCCGGCGAATCGGGTATGGGCGCTGTGAGGGCGTCTGTTGGTCCTTCTTGGGATACACAGGGGAACTCCTCAGCATGTCGGTGGGCCTGGATACATCTACGGTCTTGCCGAGTGGGTTGCATGTCCTACGTCGGGTGGCGGCCTCCGTATGTACCGAGGCGAAGCCTCGTGGGCCTCCCCTGCACATACATTCACTGGAGCTGAGTCGGAAGTCACGAAATGCCCATTCGGAAGCCCACAAGGCGCGTTCACAATCTCCACCCCAGAATCACACATGAAAACGAAGTGCCGAACGGGCGAGGATGGGGGTCTACCAGCCTCTTGCACACGTAAAAACACGAGGGCGCAAGATCACAGCGAAGAGCGGAGATGTCGTAGAGGCCCTGTTTTCAAAGTGGCTTTCGGCTTTCGACAATATCCCGGAGAGCGACGAACGATGATATACCGCGTTGATATCACAAGAGCAGGCCGGCGACCTATCCACGGCGACTTACCAATGAGCCGAGGCGTAATCCCAGTATCGCGCGGGCGTCGGGTACGATTAGGGGCGGCTCAGGAGCATACCTCATTGCAGCCAGCGTGACCTGAGAAGTTGGAGGGAAGGCTGTTCCTGCTCGAGTTGACTTACTACTGACACTTAGCTAACTGGCTAACGGGTACGGACAGCGATAGTCACGCTCAACATAGGGCATTTTCCGGACATGACTTCGCTGGCATCCACCCTCTCTGACCGCTACCCCTTCCCCGTATGTATCATATCCATTGCCGAGTGAATCACTCATCTCTTCACCCTCGATATTCTATCCCGTGAATGCACTGGTGCGGGTGGAAGTGAAGTGGTGACGATTGCGAGAAATGAATGTCAGGCGTGAATACAATACGCGATGTGAATACACCGGAGCAAGTGAATTGTGAACCGGGGAGTTACATACTCACATGCATGTGAGCACCGCAGCGCCGCCTCTGAGAAATGTTGCAGTTAACCTCGGATAAACAGCAAAGATAGCGAGCTACCATCGACATGAGGACGACGGGATGTGGGCGTGTGTGTGGGACTCGGGAAGAGGCCGCTAGTAATATCACGGCGTCTATCCCCCACACTCACGGTGACCCTGACAATACCTTCCCCAAACTCGCACAAGGATTTCGAATGCATTGAATACCGAAATGCCGACCGGCGCTTGTTTCCCGGCTGCTTGGCCCCGGCGTCCATTTGCCTCACATCCAAGCAACCTCAATTTGTTTGAGGCTTCTTTTATCTTAGAGCATACGATGGCACACTCTTTTGAACCTGCCCGTTCTCAATTGTGTGAATGGAAGAATAATAAGAAATGCGAAAAGGAAAGTCGACCCAAACGGCCATTCATTTGTTAGTTGTCGGGCATTCGGTCTCCCGGCTAGAGGCGTTTTTGATTGTTTTGAGAGGGTGGATTCAGACCATCGGGGTATGTGGGCTATCCGGTCTCCNCTCCTGTCATNAAGGGGNAAGCGGAACAGCCTGAACGATCCGCTGGGGACAAGAACATGAAACCAAGTACAAGGGAGACAACGGATCAGGATTGAAGGCAATTAGGACTCGGNGCACTGNCAACGCCACATANATTGCTAAGTATGTAGCCTCGCCGTTTGAGATACAATGAGCTAGACAAGCGCTCAAGAANGTCTGCGTTCATTGAGGGCGATCCCATGACCACACTCGTCCCCGGACAGCCGAGGTTGAAACGACAAGACGGATGANGCGAGATAAATGGNTCGTCCCAAACNGATAGCGTAGACTTAGCAAATGACAAGCGTCTAACCNCCGTTCTACCCCACACTGCCCCACATCCGGCGATGCGGAGCGAGCNTAGATGCAGGCATCATCGTTCCCCGCATCGGAGTCCGGAGTTCTGAGGAACCGAGTTGGGCTCCTCGCTCCTGCCANTTGATNGGATGAGCAGAAGTATGAAGACGAAAGAAGCGCAGGGTAATCCANGACAGGTTTGAACAGGAATGAGGCTTCCCGTTCCAAGCTNGGCGCCNGCGCGAGGACGTGAAAACGACAATAAACGAGANGCNGAGGTTGACATGGCAGAACAGGCCACTGCTCGGCAGATAAGCTTTTCNANAGTAGCGGATCATGCCATGCATCGGAGGAGAGAAAGGCNTCGGCCAGCGACTCGCTCGGATCGGAGTGGAGGGCGCCAGTGCAATCAGAGACAGCGTCGTAGCTCAACAAGGTGCTGTGTCGCTTGTTATGGNCTGCCAGGCTGTCCAAGTAGCGCACCACAGGGTCTTNNNCCTGNAAGAGGGCTANGATTAGGCNTCTTTGAGCAGCCCATAACCCTCGCCTGCCTCGGAACAGAGCTAGGTAGCAAGCACAAGGCAGATGAGAGACCGAGGTTGCTGAACACCACCGCGAACNAAGCAAAANAGAGGNATAACCACCTGGGCAGGGAATGAAGCACTCTGAGCCCGGTAACCTGGGACTAAGGTTAAGCATAGTTAGAGTAGACCCTATGCGATGANATAGTTAGCGCGCAAAAGCCTCACCTTGCAGTCGACGCCTATCATTGCGTACAACGTAGACCAGTGGCGCGGCCTTCGATAGGAACGGACTCCCCTAGAGCATGGCTATCATCCGCCTGCGAGTGTCAGGCTGCAGNGGAAGACCGGCCAACCGCTTGATAATCGCCACCGGGGAGAGCTAATCCTAAGCTGAACTCNCACTACNCGGAATTGAAGAATCGGAACTCCCGATCGACTCGTAGANNTTGGATTCCGNAANCNTTACATGCACTTTTTTGACTGTAGCACTGCCGCGCCNAGCTGNNCTCGTANGCTTGCGAAAGCGGTCCGTTCANCTGGNCAGTANCCTTGANTTGGGCCTAAATGGTGGTTCGAGTTCAAGACGCGTTTGATGTCCTNCANTCGCTNGNNCANGAGTTCGCNAATCACCGGCGGGCTTTNAATTNGCCCAACAGGGGCGNAACGCGCTTCTTTTGGACGCGTCGGCGCGCTTTGACTGTCCAACCAGCTCTCCCAACTTTNAAGTCGCTCTTCNACAAGCCTCGCGCTCAATGAGTNTNGACATAAGNATTCAAATTCAGCAAGAGNTGAANNCTCTCATGATCGGTATTANGCAAANCNTCNTGANGANCNCGCTGCAAATCAACCTTTCNATTGCTTCGCAGCANACTGCNCCCCTCGCNATCTTCNGCNTNGAAAACNCCAGCAGNGTNTCTCAGCGCAGCGANGAATACANGGTTGCNAATNNAGAGCTGGCCAGGGCGACATTGAGGCTTGAAGCCGCGCGTGCGGAATTGGCAGCTGCCAGAGTGAGAGTGGAAGCTGCACACGCCAGGTTGGAGACTGCGCACAGGATTTGCGCGGCTTTGGGATGCGATGGATTTGGCGAAGGAGGAAGTATGAACGACTACATAGGAAAAGCTAAAGAAGAGTTGGAAGGCACGTTACACGAATCTCGACCCTCTTCTTGGCTCACGNCCTCTCGGAAAATCCCAACGACAGCGNGNCTCGCCTTNAGCGACACTGAGAGCTTTGNCTTTGACCGTCNTGGTGAGACCTNACTNGCACTAAGCANTTCCTCGGNGAAGAAATNATAGTNATTTTGATGANGGAGCAGANCANACCCTCGCAGNGTCAAGCCNGTGGGAAGAAGAGAGCGAGGGCGACCAATCGGATGAGACTATTGANGCGTGGCTGGAGGGCATTNGGCAAGACAGTTTTGGTGAGAGCNGTTAANGCACCGGNCACNCAGGAGTACGCATNTACCCNANNTTTCTGNTCNNCATTTTTGACANACTTCANTTAGAAGAAGGGACGTNCGGAACAAGAGAACGGNGAATTCAAACTCCCAAGNAATCAATNGNNATAACGTACCTNNAAGCCAGTCGAATAAACCGAGCCTAACGAATCGCATCGGCGCNTACAGCGTACACCCTGAGTGAAGCCGCTGCATCCTATTGGCGCCCCGTTATACGCCAATCATGATCGTACCTCTGAAGTGCGTTCCGAGCACCTAGGCCCCAAGAACCATGATCGCCATNCACCGGNTACGGCACTCGAGAGCCTTGCTTTCAAAGCTACACGGAGTTCCGGTGAGCNCGTAGAATCCGGCTCATAGGCTCCCCATAGAGGTCCTCGCAAGCGCCGCGAGNCTTCTAACATACTCGCCAAGCTCGGAGGCACAGCGGGGAGAGTGAAAGCCAAGGAGGGTCCAGAGGTAAAGTACGTGTCAGACCGAAGTAATAGGTGCGTGTGTAGAGCGCGGGATGAGGCCACCTGCAGCGGATTNGGGGGGTTAGCTAACTGAAGCTTGGAGAACAGGGGTCATGGCGGTCGGCGAATAAGTAATTAAGTGCTACNGGCTTACTTTCTCGTCACAGTAGCTCGCGTCCAGGTTCCTTTCNCGGTCTATGCCAAGNTCACATTCGATTGGACGACAAATGTGCATACCTNACCCCCGAGTAAGTGAGGCGTAAGNCCGATGAGCAAGCGAAAGTGAGAGCTTACATGATGGTGAAGACTCGAGTGTCGTAAATCGTTCCTGTCAAGAACCCTGTTTGGTTTCACCTCAGGGTACGTACCCTCAACAACCTTCAATTGTCCTCTAGAAGAATATTAATNATCAATAGAGCGAGCTTGAATGAACTCGAGAATTACTCCTGTCCCTGCTTCAATGAACACTGCCTGCTTACCTTTCATGAACATCACTGCCCTACTGCCATGAGCCCGGCGAGAGATTAAACTCGTGGTGGGGTGTCGTCATTATTGGGCGTCCCGTCGTACCTGCTNCAAGGAGATTGTTCGGGCCAGGGCGATGAACTCACTATCTTCCTTCATATCTGGGTCCTCATATTGGTTAGCACTGGTTGACACTGGAAGGGAAGGGCGTCATCAATTTCATTTACCGCCTATTTGAGACNCGAGAGACAACGTCTTTGAANGGANGCCTNTTGATACGCCTGATTAGCGCTCATGTACTAACATTACCTCGACATCCCTGACGACGAGCGTCCAGCGTCCTCTGCACAAGTATAACAACCNAGGACACTCACTATCATTCGCCCCTTCATNTGTCTTGGCAAAGATGAACANTTCATNTCCCGTCGCCCGTTGCTTCCCCGCACTTCACNTTGACAAACACTCTACTCGCATGTTCTGCAAAAGGGTTCTAACGACGATCGCCTGGTATGGATGAAACAAACGATGACATTCACNTGATATAGATAGAGGCTTGTCAACCCGTATGCACGGTCGAGGTACTGCATGATAAGCGCGCATCGATAGAGCTTACCTCCGTCGACATCATTCATGTGTTTCTGCGATGGGGTGATCCCTTTGTTGTNTTCGACATNCCAGTTTCCTCAACAGAAACACGTACCTACACNAACCGCCTGGAATTGCAGGCGAAACCGTTTTNGANAGATAATGGAATCCNAGAACAGAAGGTCGAATGAGGGCGCGGGAGTCGCGCCGTATTGTCGTAGTGTCGGGCTNAGAGTCGGTACACCGCCGTGAGATTGTCTTTTATTGTGAACGCAGTGTTATTGCAGGCGAGACCGTATGTTTCAAGGTATAGAGCATTCCTAGAACAGAAAAATCAATAACNAATCACGAGGGGCACTACCCACAGCAAATGTCTCGTACCGCCTATTTGCCTCTTTCCGCCGACGCTGCCCGTATCCACCGGCGGCGCTCGTCCGTTTCTCCCAAATCCACTCCGTTTCTGGCGTTTATGGTCGCTGATCCCGACTCCCAGTGGGTGTCGCACGCACCCGCCCACCTGCAAGCACCGCCGAGAGACAAAGTGGCTCCCTTTGGAAAGCACAAAAGGAATGTGGGCTCTTTGAAACAAGCGTGCACCCTTCGTGACCTAGCCCACAAACAAAACGCTTGCCCTGGTTGGGCGAAGGAGAAAGACAAATGTGAAATCAATAGACACCTGTGTGCACAAGCTTAGCAGACATTCATCGGAATTCGGAGGTGGGTTAGCAAGGGTTTTAGCGCTCATAAAGCCGCTGAAAGGGTTCAGCAGGTGAGGTCATGCGGGGGTGGGGCTATTGTGTTCGCAATGGGCGCTTTTGATATAAATGGTCAAAGCGCTTGGGTAGCAGCCGATCCCAGAGGCGTGGTTATGGTAACCTCGCGCGCATTGTCTAAGCGATTGCTAACCCTGCATTCGCCCAGATTGGAGAACAGGGAAGAGAGTGGGCGCCTATGTGTCCACCACATGCCGATATCACAGTGAGCATCTNGCGCCTGATAACGAGTTGCCCGAGNCTCTTCCGNNGCGTTTCAGCANNCATCGGAGCGCTCATGCAGCGGAATTCAATATAGGAAGAGGNAATTNCNTCGNTGGTGTACTTGTCCGAGANCAGTGCGGANNAGGNACGGTAACTCCCTCTTCCCCCGCAATGCAGTGTNCGAATAGTCGAGCTCCTCGGGGATGGGGCGAGGTACACGGGGNANGCGGGGAAGGCAAGAAGTGTGAGCTTGCGGTGATCTGAACCAATAGGATTGGTCGAGACTGNAGGCAGAGAGCTCCGTGCGGAAGGGCGGGTATAGGCTTTCCGCTGGCTGNATGAGGGTCGAAGGATNCGTTTCTTGTAAATCAAGTGAAGGGATGGATCAACGAAGGACCTCGAAGCGGTGTGGGGTCATGGGTGGATCGCCGCATAAGGATCCGTTGAGTCGAACACATCGGAATGAAACGAGATGACTATGATACAGGATGAGTGAGCGCACTCGACGGAACAGAAGCACAGAATTAGATTGTTTGTCAGTGCGGTGAAGAGAGATGAGGCATCTGCTATCCCTACGTCGAGACTTGTTACTTGCAGCAGACAAGCACGATGAGACGACACGGCCCGGCGGAGAGATGGCGGGGAAATGAGGTGAAAAGGGCGAGAAAAAGGAGGAATAATGGGATTGGGCAACCGCGGAACCTCGGAGGCAAACGACAACTGGCACCGGCACTCGGTGCGGGATGCGATCGAGATTCATCTGCGATCTGGGGAAATCCNNATATGGGTNNTGTAAAATAAATAAATAAATAANTGTNNGGGGGATGAAGTGGTTTATAACTGGACGTGGGTGATGGGCGTTCTCCTTTCTCAACCCACTCACCATGGACTTTGACGCAAGTTGGTGCACCGTCTGCGACAAGCTCATCGCTCCCAAGCGATACAACGTCCCCATCGACAACACTCCTGCAGTGCCCCCCTCCTCCCCCTCCCACTCACGTGAGTCCCCC
>JANDKE010000799.1:0-19984 GCA_027627275.1 Coprinellus aureogranulatus | reverse complement strand
GGGACGAGCTCAGTATAAATATGCTTGCTATACCATCCCTCCGTACCAGAAATTGCTCTTATTGCTTTAACTTTCTAACCGCTATGTCTCATCCTCCTGCCAAACGCTCCTACGCTTCTGTTGTCGCTGGTGTCAAAGCGTCCGCCTTGATAGAGCCTCAGGTCCCTGGACCTCAGAGCATTCGAGACGCTTCTCCCCTGAGTGGGGTCGGCCCAGTAACTCCTGCTACGGTCCCACAGATTGGGGAACCATCTGAAAACCTTTCTCCTGCGTTACAACTTGAAGCTACGCAACCTGCTACGCCTATGTCCTGCACCAGTCAATCTGGCGGCAATCTCCCTACGCCTTCGAAGGCACCAACTGGGTCGTGAGATATCATTTCCTTGTTGATTGCCACGTGCATGTTCTGATCGTTTTTGCGTCCTCCTCTCAGTGAGGCAGACGCACCTTCTCAGAGCGTCCAGAACTATGCCATTCAAGATGGTCCAGGAGGGGCCCGCCCGTTGACTCCAGAGAGTATCCTGGATAGGTATGTTGATATTTCGAATCCTTTTGCGGCGGCAACTGACGCTATTTGTTCAGCGGCGCTATCTTCGATCCCGAGGATTCTAGCTACCGAGGGCGAGTTGTCAACAATCTCGTCGGTGTCCCTGACGCCGAGTCTATCATCAAGACTCGCGCAGCCCGAGCTGCCGAAGTTCACAAGTCCCAGTTTCCCAATTCTACGCCCCCTACACAACCTCGGCTGAAGGACGATGGAAGTATGGCTGTATCTCTTCCCACTCAGCCGATGTCAGCCACGCCGAAGGTACATCGAGGTCGGGGTAGACAGTAAGCATTTGCTCTATCTGCCCGTATATTCCGAAGCTGATATTTCATTTCTAGGTCCTCCTCGCGTGGTAAGGCCGTAGCAAGACGTCCAGCTACGAAAGGCAATGTGTCAGCGAACCAGGCCAGGTATGAGACCCCCTTTTATGCGCCGATCACTCTCTAATAGCGTCACCAGACCTCCCACCGCAGACGTTGTGAATGATCCCGAAGACATGCCGGTGGTTCCGTCCAGGTATTCCGTCCAAGACATTGTTCTCGCTTTTCTGTGGCTAAATCACCTCTAAAATAGTAAGCGGCGCCGCCAAGTACCCGCCGTCACGCCTGGGCCACACGCTGGTTCCGAAGGGGAATTGTATGATTCTGCAGACAGGTACGCACTTGTGCCATTCACTTTCGCGTATGTCTCATTCGTTCGACCCAGCGTTAGCAGGAAGCGTCTGCGTACCGATCGACCTCAATTATCTCAAGTGCTGGTGGCTGATCGTGAGGACGGTGAAGTCTCCGATATTGAGATGGTGGACAATCCTGCTTCTTCAGGCATTGAAAATCATGGTCTCACCGACGAAGACGATGAAGGGTGCGTTTTACTTGGATCCCGATTTATGGTAGCGCTCACATCCATCTAGTTATTCTTCGGATGTTGATTCCCTCAAGGACTTCATCGTTGACGATGATGCTCCGATTGTGATGCAACCCGGTTCTGTCAGTACTACGAAAGGCGACGACACTCAACCTACCTCCGACCATGTGATGAAGGGTGAAAGAGTGGATGCGGCGATGGATGCCGACGCACCTGCTAAGTGAGTCGACCCTTTCCGTCTCTTCCGATCTCTCTGACCTTTCCACTTAGTGCCCCCTTAGTCGCTACGAAAGCCGACATCCTCCGTGCTGGGTCTGAACCCAATTTGGTTGCAAAGTCGGACTGTGAGTAGTGCTTTCTGTTCTCTCCGCTTCGGCTCAGTGATGATCCCTTTAGTCCGTGGCAATCTCGCCGCTTCCGTTCCTCCCGTTGTCGCTATGCAGGAGCCATTGACTCAGACAAAGCCTGAGATGAGCAAGAGCACCACTCGCCCGTCTCAGAAAAGTCTGCTCCTTGGCTACCTCGCTGACGGGAAGAAGGCTGCAAAGCCTACTCGCCGACAACCTCGATCGTTCAAGTCCGTCATCGCTACGACTCGGAACCCGATGTCAGCGGTTTCCGCATCCTCTTCACGCAGTGAGAGGCTCCTCGACGATCTCTACCACTACAAGATCGATAAGGAGCCCGACATTTGTGAGGTGACTTCTCAAGAACTTCAAGACCCACTCCTCCGGGAATTTTATTCTGAATGTCCGAAGCTCAGGTAAGTGCAGCCGTGTCGCTTCTGCTGTACAAATTCACTTATATCCTCTGCAGGAGGGGCAGTTTCCAATCATGGTCAGAAGCCACTGGGCCCGGTATGGTATTCTTCTCTAGGTGGGGAGAAAATTGCCCCGATATGGATTTTGAGTGAGTTGACCCACATGGCTCTATTCTGAGCTCTAACGGTATTCGCAGTACTTGTATCAGCGCGGTCCAGTTTGTGCAGCATGGTCGTTATATCAACCCGTCCCGCCTCTCTCCGACGAAGGCGTGTGTGAAGTATATCCCAGCGGCTAGGCCGAAATACCACCTCTGCACTGCCGACAGGGAGACCGCAATATGTCTCTCTCCGGTCATGTGCGTCGCGTCGCACGTCATCGAACCTCCCGAGAGAGGCTTGAGGCAGAAATGGCTGGCTGCGATATTCCATTCCCAGGAGTGGGAACGCTTCGTTAGTTTCATGTGCATGGTTTTCGGTCACGACACCCTGCAGGCGCAGTTAGCCAAGGATGCTATTCAGTTCACCACCAGAGCGCAGTTTTCGGCCAAAGGTATGTCTCCATTTTCCACCCCGTCTCTCTGTAGCAAACTCTGATCCTGACCGCCCCGCAGATCCGTCTAAGGCGACCTCCATGTTTTCGAACATCCGCAGCCCTTCTATAGTCTCCAGGACCAATGTCGCCCCCGTCAAGGTTACCGACACCAGCATGACTCTGGACTTCGATGCTCCCAGTATGACTTGTTTTTCTTCTGGATCTCCTGTAGTTTTTGACAAATTCCCCTAGTTCCCGTTTATGATTGTCGCAACATTGCTCTTGACTTCTCTGAGGGCGTCGGAGACCTTTCATCCTACCCAAAGTGGGCCGGCGAAATCCCATATGGGTCGTTCGTTGTCGTCGCATACACGGTGGCTGTCTTCCGCGCGGTTTCCACTAACCTTCAGACCATTAGCTTGAATCTCCAGTGGGCTATGATCTTAGGCACCAACCCGAACTATGACTAGAATTATTCGTTTAGATTTCTGCTTGGATCCGAATTAGCGCATTGTAACCTCCTGCTGTCTGCTGTATCCCCGATAATCTTATACCTTGCTTCCGTATCTATCTGGGCCGCAACACCGGCTATGGGTGTGTTTTTGTAATGGAAACCCTTAAATACTGGAGGACGTGGAGCGGACTTCGACTCGCAGACCCCTTCCTACGTCTCAACGAACACACACGCACACACTGTGAAGCCCACATGCTGCAAAATACAGACCCAGAGTCTTCGAGCGCCGCTCATGAATTCTTGATACCGAGACAGTGCACGGACGTGCGCATGGACACCGATACCGTACCCGCACTTCAAACTGTGAATGGTCAGTTTTGTGAAGCCGATCCGAGAAAAGACCTGGTCACCGAGTTATACGGTGGAGGCTTGGCAACTCCACAAGTGTTTGCTTGGCATGAGCTTGTCCGCTACCTCCCAGAAGATGGTGTCAATATTCCTCCCCTTAGATTCGCTATGTATGAGCTGCTGAAATATACTGATATAAGCGAAGCAGATGCCTTGTTGACCAATCAACGCACGGCGTCAGTTTCGCTTGGCCGTTCCTCTTTCATTGCTGCTGAAGCAAATGAACGTGCTCGAACTGAGATCCTTATCGAGATTACATGGCGTATACGTCCCTCGTCAGGCTGGTAAGGATGAGCTCAAGCAGAATCTGTTGGATCATGTGTGTCAGTCTGAATCCTGTAAGTCTTACACAGCCGTATTCACTCCGTCGACGGTAGCACAGGAATTGATATCAATGATGTTTCGACCTGAGTACATGGGTCAAATGGTTTCAGGAATCAAGCCATTCGGACTGGATGATCTCGCAGAGTTCGCGGAGGTTCCCGAGTCTCTCTGCGAACATTACATATATGGGGCAAAGTTTGCTGGTCTGCACGAGCTCGGCACAGATACACTGGGAGGATTGCTGGTCGACAGTGCTGTCTTCTGTTTCCCTGTTCCATGGATGAGGTTAGCACATAAGGCGAATAAACAAGCGGCAATCGTACTAGCAAAACTCCACGGCATTCCACTTTCAAGTAAGGCATCTCGATCGGACGCTATTGAGGCGCTTGGGTCACACACTTGCATGGGCTGCAAAGACTTTGAGGCCGTGTTCCATCCCGTGAGTAGTGAATCGCGGCGCCCGCAACCTCCCCGCCAAAGGTCCCAGATAAAGGGAACGCGAAACCCCATCCTCCCGTCCAATCTGGAGTCCGAATCGGATGATGACGAAGACGGCGCCAACGATTCGGATGTCAGCATTGACGAGAGCCTTGAGGATACCACAGCGCCTCGTAAGTTTCGCATCGATCCACCTTATATAGAAGAGCATCAGTTTCCGCCAGCGCCTCTCTCAGAACATGAGAAGCTACATATCATAGAAAGTTTCTGCGACGCTATGCAGCCAGCCGCCATTGAAGAGGCAGGCTGCACGGTCTGCGGACAGTTGACCCCGAAAACATCCCTTGTCCCATTCCAAGGTATCACCTGCTCACTCGTCCCGCTCATTGAACCCGGTATTATGCGCCTAGAGAGATCTTCACCCAGGGAGAGACTGGATTTCGGCGTCGGTCCGGTACTCGATGAAACTTGCGACTCTATTTGCCACAATTGTCATTCTTCCTTGAAGCGAGGAAAGCGTCCCCGCAAAGCGCTGGCAAATGGACTATGGTTAGGCGCGGTTCCGAGACAGCTACAGGGACTTACGTACGCGGAGCAGTGTCTCATCGCCAGGGTCCGCAGTAATCGTTGTGTGGTGCGAGTGGCCATGGGTCAGGCCAGAATGATGGCCAATGCTGTATCATTCGCTTGTCCAACCATGAAGGTCTACCAAAACTTGCCGCCCACCCGAGAAGAGCTAGATGACGTATTAGCCTTCATCTTCACAGGCATAAGACCACCAAACGAAGACGACCTCGAAAGAACACCTATGTTAGTGCGACGCAACAAAGTTGGTACTGCTCTAGAGTGGCTGAAAGCTAACCATGCCGATTACCAGGATCTAAACATCGACTATGCGACTTTGGATGGGTATCCGGAATCGGGAATCCCTGTCGAAGTCATTTTCCGGAAAACTGAACAAGATACAAACGTGGTGGCCGCTGCAACTAGCGTGCATGAAGGGAACGACGAGGAAGGGGCTTCTGAAGGAGCTTGTCCCCTCAAGGTGAATGGTCTGATTGGGGAAAACTTGGAGTCCATGTCCTTCGACGCGCGGAAGGCAGCCGCAGTGCACCATCTTCAGACGGGTGGACATGTCCTTGCGGTGGGGCATTCACAGCAGGCGGAGTCCATGTACGACAATCCCCAGTTATACCCTCAGATGTACCCTTGGCTGTTTCCATATGGTGTCGGAGGCATTGGTAATGCTCATTTGAGGGGCCTAGTATCTGAAAAGCGTCAGAAACAGTGGCTTCTACTATACCATGATAAAAGGTTTCAGAGGGATAGCAGATTCGTACTTGTGGCATTTAGTCATGAGCAAATTAAGACGGGGGCTAGGTCCAGCTACGTATTGATGCAGCGGAGGAACTTCGAGTCGCTGGCCGCTAAACTATCTCATGCGAACCCCGAGGTCATCAGAAACATAACCAATCGGCTCCTAGAAGGAGAGAAAGTCGTACCTGTTACAGAGGATGAGAAGTTCTGCTTTTCGCTAATGGATCAGATCGAACATGTTGGGGTCTCGGTACCGGGAAGCATGGCTGGGCGCAAGAGGATGAGAGCAAATCTATGGTCAATGATCACTAACAAAGGCTCACCTTCGTGGTTTGTCACCCTCTCTCCCGTCGACATAAACCACCCGATCTGTTTATACTGGGCCGATCGTGACCTGACTTTTCGCCCGCGTCTGCGAACGAAGAATGAGCGTATGCGACTGATCGCTCAGAACCCGGTCGCTGGTGCTCGTTTCTTCCGCCTCATGGTTCAGCTTTTCATAAAGCATCTTCTACGCTGGGAGGATGAAGCTGGTAGGCCTGGTATTTTCGGCCATAGCGATGCTCACTTCGGGACGGTGGAACAGCAAGGAAGAATGACGCTTCACCTGCACATGCTCGTCTGGGTAGCCTGTTCATTGAGTCCGGCAGAAGTTAGGAAGCGACTGTTATCGGGCAACAGTGAGTTTCAAAGAGATTTGATAGCATACCTTGAGAGCTGTCAGATAGGGGAGTTCATGACCGGAACTATGCTTGAAATGGACGATAGGCACGCCGACAGGAGGCCAAAAGGTCAGCGAAATCGGGGCAATGAGATCGATCCCAGCGATCCTACTCAGCGATTGCCGTCGGCTCCCCCAAAGGTGGAATGTGCACGACGCGAATCGAGTTGCATCTGTAATGACTGTGCAGCGCACCGTGAGTGGATGCATCGCTATACGTATCGAACAAGCACGAGTGTCGGCGGCCGAGTGCTTCCACGAGTGAAGGAACCGGAGAGCACAAGGTGCAGTCTATTTCCAAAGGATGTATCAATAAGGATGGTGTCTGCGCGGCTCGGTTTCCCAGAGAAACCTTTGAGGAGAGTACGGTCGACAGCAAAGGGCGTATTCAGCTGAAGAAGTTAGAACCTAGGATAAACACGGTCAATGATACAATGGTTTACTGCTTTGGCTGCAATACCGACAGCACCTGCTTGATGTCTGGAACAGCTGTCAACGCTACAGTGGGATATGTTGCAGATTACATTGTGAAGATGGGGCTCAAAACTCACCAGATCTTTTCATCCATCTACGACGTTTTCGAGAAGAACACAGATATATGGGAGGAAAGTAGATCTAGGCAGGATGCAGCCAGGAAAATGATCATGCGGATGGCGAACTCGCTCAGCGCCAAGATGGAAATAGGCGCTCCAATGGCCGCGATGTACCTCCTGGGTCATGGGGACAATTACTGTAGCCACTCTTTCTTACCGCTGTACTGGAAGCAGTTCCATTCTGATGTCCTGTCAGTTTGGGAGTCAGTCACGGTGTCGTTTGACGATACCGAAGATCGAGTCTTACCCGTCGCTAGTTCTTCACTTTAGCATGACCTAAAGACCCCCCCTTCAAGACGGGGCAGCGGCAACGGTGACGATCCATTCGATGACGAGGAGACGGTGGAAGTTCCTAGCGAGACTATCTCAGTGGCTCGTTCTGGTACTAATATTATTAGTAAATCGTCAGTCGAGGATTACAAACTAAGACCTACCGAGCTGGAGTCCGTGTGTGTTTATGATTGGATACAATGTGGGACCAGAGTGCGTATGACCTCCAAGTCCAACCGGGCATCTTGCTTGCGGTACCAGGAAGGTCACCCGTTGAGAGATACCCACGGTGTGAGCTTTGACTCACATCGTTCGCTCGCTGTGATACCCAGCTTCATGGGCCCGAATTTGCCCAGAAGGGATAATGAAGACGAGCGTGAATACTATTGTTGTGTCATGTTGACACTATTTGCTCCGTGGCGTTCGGGTCTGGAATTGAAATCATCGGCTGAATCCTGGGCGGAAGCTTTCGACCGGTATCCCTTCTCCCGTCGACACCGCACTCTCATTCTGAATACGAACCTGCGATTTGAGTGCTTCGATGCTCGCGACGACTATCACTCCCAGATGTGCCAGCGAATAGCTCAGCTCCAAGCGGAGACAGACGATGTGGATGCCATCCCCGACGAGGATCTCGGGGAATCTGACGACTTACCACTGCCTCAGAGCCTCCTGGACGACGACGCCCTTGGTGATTGGTCGAAACGGAGAAAGGATCAGATGTCTGAGGCTGAGGCCATTCTTCAGAGAGCTGGATGGTCTGCTGACAGCTCTTTAGGGGCAATGCACGCATCAGACACGTCGTTCCGTCCTGAGCGCTTTCTGATCCCCTCCAAGTGGAAGAGCTTAATGGCAAAGGAGAGAGAAAGAGTACTGAACAATCGTAGGAGGGGTATTCCTAACTGTACACATAGTACAGGTGGCTGGCACTGAACTTGATGGGTGAGCTGCACAATAGTATTTGCCATGCATGAAGGCTCCGAGTCAAAGACAGTAGCTGCAAGGGATATTAATGGCTATGTTGAAGGTGGAGCTACACGCCCAGGTTGTGCACTGGGTAGAGGCACATATGGGTGCTCAGGATGGGGTAGGGGTTACCGTAAGGCGTGGTGCCCATTTGGGAAGGGCTGCAGCTGCACCCACACATACATGTGCCTATTTGGGGAGGAGTGCAGGTGCATTCCAGGGGTGTCTCTGCCTGTTTGGGTGAGATTGCAGCTGTGACTAGCATGCATGTACCAACTTGGGGATGAGTGTAGCTGCAGTCGAGGGGTGCTGTAGCCCATTTGGGTGAGATTGCAGCTGCAATCTGGTGTGCGTGTGCCATTCTGGGAGNGATTGCAGCTGCAATCTGGTGNGCGTNTGCCATTTTGGGGGAGATTGCAGCTGCAATCTCAGGTGCAAGTGCCGTTTTAGGGGAGATTGCAGCTGCAATCTGGTGCGCATGTGCCATTTTGGGGAGATTGCAGCTGCAATCTCAGCTGCAGGTGTGCCATTTCAGGGGATATTGCAGCTGCAACTTACTCAAACTGCAGCTGCAATCTAGGTGTGTTTGTCACTTTGGGAGAGATTCCAGCTGCAATACAGGGTGCATAGGCCTTTTCGGATGGCTGCAACTGGTGGGCACAGGAAAGCATTGCAGAAGTGTCAAAATTGTGAAATGACATCTCACTGTGATGTTGACACAAAACCATTCCCAGAAGCACTACCTGGCACCACCAGCTAATAATGCTCAGACCTCATGAACAACTGTATTTTAATTGAAGTAACATATGAATTTGTAGCCGGCCGCGGCCGGGCTGTTCCGGCAATAACTATCGACGATGGAACAAAAGGAACAGTGTATTGATGACCAAGACTACATGTATGCCAATTTACTGTTTGCAAACCTAGCCTATTCTGAGCTTCGAAAATTCGAGGGACATTGTGGCAGAGTCAAGTTCTGCGCGCTGGAGATTCATGAGGAACTCCTTCTCCGATAGAATAATCAGCTCCTGATAGAGCTCAGAATGGCGCTTCAATAAAGGGGCAAGCTTCTCCTGAGTGGCAGTGGGGAGCTTCCGAATAGCCTTCACAATTGCACCTGACGGCATGCTGTCGTGCGCTGTGGCCGGCTGACCACTTCCGGAGGCCGTGGGAGTGGAGGGTCGAGATATGTTGACAATCGAATTGGAGCGCTCCCTCGAACGAGTTGTTGGTGGTCTGACTGGATGATCTGAAATAGGAAAGCAGATGAGCCTTAAAGCTGACCTCACACTGGGGGATACATCACCTGGCTCTACTTCTCCTAGACCTTCCAACAGACAGGGATCGATGTCAGTAGGAAGTTCAGTGCTACCCAACTTGGTAGCGGATTCCGGCCGGGATTCGGCGCTTGCGGTAACTACGGTCAAAGCAGGGGAGGTGAGATCAAGCGGCTGTACGAAACGGGGGATAATGCGTACCAAATGTATCAAATCCCTCAAGTAGCGGCGGGATCAATTCCAAGAACAGGTTGTTTTGCTATCGGAGTTCCCGGCCGGGTGGCTGCGGTCGCTCCCTTATGAACAGCGCTGATGTCACATGCCCCCCCATCCAATCCTTCCTCTCCTCCCCCGCCATGAGCGCACGAGCCTCCCGACGCGCCGCACAGTTCGACTTTTCCTCCCTTTCCAGTGTCGAATGTCTGCTCGTTGCACAGGCTGCCTACGAATACGGGGCTGCACAGAGCAGTTGGAGCGCAGCTTCCAAGCTCCTCGCAAAGCATGCGCTCGTTTCACGGCCCAAGAACTTCTTCACACCCACAGTACGCCTAGAGATTCATCCGACGCGACGTGACGCTGACCACCTGTAGCTCTGCAGCTCTATATACGAACACATGATGAAGGACGCCGGCCTGGAGCGGTAATCACTTATCCCTGGCTGCAGTTGACGAGTTCTGACCTGAAATGCAGCACAGACGCGGCTGGAGCGCCGAAAGGTTCTTATTCGCGCGTATACCTCTACCCTAACTGACACCTATCTCATTAGCCCCTGAAAATCTTGTCTTAGCGCAAAAGCATTTTAAATCTCGTTTCGAAGAGCTCGTTGGCCTGATCAAGTCAGAGGAAGCAAAATTCAAGCATGTCATGAATGAAATAGACGAAATCAAAGCTGGGCGCTGGGACAGCAACCTCAAAACCAGGTCCAGCGGTACACCTACATCCGTAAGTCGCCGTCCGACAGCCCGCATTCTGCTAATGACGAAAGGAAGGCTGGCGAGGGATCTGGCGCTGACGCTGCAGCCACTGAAGACGACGCAGACGCAGACGCAGTTTCAGCCGCCGATAGTCATCCCGACGAGACAGACGCATCGCAGGATGAAGAGGAGAATTATAATGAAGCGACTCAAGGAGAGGAGGAAGAGGTGGAATCAGACCAAGAACAAGACGGCGACGCCGGTATGCAAGAAATTGAAGATGAATCTCAAAGCGATGCGAACAAATCCGAAAGCGGAGAAACGATATCTTCTAAGCCAGCAAGCGAGGAAGCAGGAGGGCAGGGCGAATCATCTGAAGACGAGCCTCTACAAGTAGTCCGGCGTTCGACGAGACGCAAATCGTCCGCTGCATCAACAGCACCACCTCCCTCAGCGCGACCAAGGGGTCGTCGCCAACGTCCCGTCAAGGAAGAGCGAGGGTCAACAGCCGGAAGTGACGTTGATGATGGAGGAGAACCCGCAGAACAGTCGGGAGAGGTGGAAGAAGAGTCTCCAAGCTACCCTGGTGCGCCCAGGACACGAGATGGTGTGGCATTACCCCTTCGCCTCCCTAATTTCCCGGCTCAACGATGATGATGTCTAGGTAAACGCAAAGCTGCTTTCTTAGACGATAGACGAGATGCGAAACGCGCACGTGAAGACTCAGAGCTTCCCGAAGAAATGGAGACGACTAGTACGCGGGTTCCGCTTCTCCATGGTACCAACATACTCACTAGTCCCCTCACTCGCGACTCAGACACGGCCACTCGCACAGTAGCGGGACGTAAAGGGTCTTACAAGCTTGGGGCGCCCTCCTCATCTGCGTCTGCGTCAATTGGTATCATTCCGGCACCCACACATACCCCAATGACAGAAGGCCTACCCAATAAGAGATTTCAGAATGTTATTGGCCTCCTTCACCAGCAAATCTCTACACATCGGAACGGCACGATCTTCCACCATCCCATCAAACCCAGCGACGCCCCAGACTATTACGAGATTGTGAAGCGTCCCATGGACTTGAAAACGATCAAGCAGAGGGTTAAAGACGGCGCAATATCAAATTCATTGGAGTTCCAGAGGGATGTATACTTGATGTTTGCGAACGCTATGGTGTACAATAGGCCTGGCAGTGACGTTTACACCATGGCAGAGGATGTGCGTGTTTCTCCGCTCCTACCTCCCTCTTGTTCAATCTAACAGGCAAGAACGAAGATGATGCACGACAGCGAGTTGGCTATCAAGAACCATAAACAGACGGAGGGTTTCAGGGCACAGAGGTAGCGGCTGTAGCCACGCAGTGACTCCAATCATCTCACAACATACGCTTTGTACATTAGCCAATGCGATATTGTTCTCAAAGAATTGGCCGGGAAATATGATGAGAATAATGTTACATCTACGGGCTACATAGGAAGAGTACGAGCAAAAAACATCGAAAGCTTAAGTAGTATGCATTTACAGAGAAGACAACATATGACAATACGACAGGACACAAGGAAGAGCGCCGACGAGGGTGGAAGAATTCTAGAACCAGGGAGAGTACATCTCTCCCATCTTCGCTAACTGCAATGGGTTTGTAGCGGTCGAAATCTGGGAAGTGATGGTTTGCATAGCAGGATTGTTGGGGACGACGCCGGGCTGCATAGCCTGTCATATCACAACTCAGTATGAACAACAAGAATCAAATCAGTGAGAGGAGGGGACTGACACTCTCGCGCTCATTCTTGCAGGCTAAGGTCTCGGCTTTCTTGACGACATTGTCGATGTTGTGGTTGACGCTCTGACGGAAGACGGGCTCAAATGGCGTCCATGGTTTGCCCCGAATCAACATCCAAGACGACACTTCGTCTCGACTGAAAAGGCACATGTGGAAATCGAGGTCAAACTCAGGTTCAGTGAGCGACTGGCCTATTGCCATGATGCTCGGCGCAAGGATGCCGTCCATGAAGGTGCCACCGACGAAGTGCTGCATGTTTGGCGTGAAGCGGAAGGGCACCACGTCGCCTGTTGCAAAGACAGGAAGCTGACTCGATATGCCTATATAGCCTGGTGAGCATTCGGAAGAGATGCAGTATGCTGCAGAGTGAGTACAGACCGGGAAGAAGTTCCGTCATCGCAATAAGGCCAGTGGACCGCGATACTTGGAAGCGATTGGGAGTTCGGCTCGAGATAGAAAGCACGTAAGTCAGGAAGCTGCATCCGGCGAGTTGTGAGGTAAATTGTTTGCGCATCCTCCACAGTTCCACGGGCCCGTCCATTGTCCGAACCATGTAATTTGTGATGATCGTTTCCGGCACCATCTTGGAGTGGATCTCCTCGAATATATCCTTCTTCAGGGTGATGTATTCCGTCTTTGTAAGTTGACGAGGTGGGTACTCCCTGAATCCCCTGAGTACTGTCTTGACTTTCTCGCCGCAGAAAAGGATCGGCTCTTCCTTTGAAATTCCGTACTCTTCGCAGTGAAGGTCATAGATGTCATTGAGGGAAACATAAGATGCGTCGATCTGGAAGAGGCGGGCAGTGGGGCTGCAGGTGACAATGGCGGGAAGGTGGAAATTGAGGTTCCGCCTTCGGCTCTCCTTCTTGCGGTTGAGGGCTCTGCAAAAAAATTGCGTGTAAGACTGATCCTATCCGAGAAGAGCCAAAAAGAATCGAACCCGTTGAAAGTGCGAAGCAATTGTACGAGGCGCTCTTTCGCGGCGAGCATGGCGGTGTGGAGGGATCTGGACGAATGAATGATGTCTTCGAATTATCGTTACCGTAGAGGGTGAAGCGTTTCCAACAGGACCCATTGGAGCGCACCGTCTCAAATTTGGGCGCATATTTTAGGATCCTGACGAACTGTTGTCCGGAATCCCGCTCCTATAGGCTGTGTATAAGTAGACGTCGTACGAAACGAAGAAATTCTCTATACCTCATTGTACTGCCCCGGAACCTCGATCTCGTCTACTTTGCTGTACTGGAATTCAGTAAGGTAGTGACTCAGAATCACAAGAGGTTGGAANTGAGGCCGGGCATCGATTTGCTTCTCAAATTTCTCCCTCCAGTTCTGTAAGCGGCTGAGGTACTGACTGTGGCTTGGCTTGCTCGTGATGAAGTCGTCCTCATACTCCTTCTGCAAGNGCGTGTCAGCCACAACGAGAAGCCCCGCGACAGCAAATCACAAACCCTGATGAAGAGGGGCATATTCGCTACCATCCTCGATAACATTGTCGTCGTGTTTGGGTTCAGCGCACCNTCGTCTTCTTGTGCATTCACTCGTATCATAAAGTTCTAGACGCGGCTATTTAGATACGATGAATCGACTGAATAACGAAGGCGAACCTGAATTGCGTCTTGCATGAGCATGCAGATATTACGATACACATCTTCCTCCGGTGAAGGCTTGAACTTATGATTGATCTGGTCAATCATAGTCTCTAAGCTCAGTATGAGGAGTGGAAATGCGGTCTTCAAAACTTGCATGACATCCTCGGTGTGTTCAAAGGCCGCACGGGGGAAACCAGGAGGGAAGTCCGGAACAGCAGGGGCTTGAGGCGCTGGGGTAGGTGTATTGGCTTCCGCTGTGCCGTCCGCCATAGCGACGTCGCCGCCGGCTTCAGCATTGGTTCGTTTATTTGCTTCGGCCTGCATCGCCGCTTGGGTCTGCGCCCGGAACAAGAGTTGTCGCCTCGCCAGGACCATCTCTTCGCGATGAGTGCGGAGCTGGTAAAACACAGCCTATGGAAAGAAGGACATTTGAGTCGCACATACGCACATACACAAAATATGAGGAGACTTACTTGAGGGAAGCTTTTCGCAATGCTTGTGAGGATTTGCCGAGCATATTTGGCTTCTCGGTGCTGCAAGGATACGATGAGATGCGGGATGAAAGTGATCCAATACCAGAGAGCGGAATCTCCCTTGTAGTTCTCAAAAGCGCGACTGACATGACCTTGCGGGTCATCAACACTGAGGAGCCAAAGCACGCGTGCAAAGAGAGGGCGACTCTTGCCACTCTTGTAGAGACCTCCAGCTTGCAAGTAGCAGCTGACAGCGTGAGCCGCATGCCCGAAGTCCGCATTGACGGGGTCTGATTTGAAGACCTTGTCGTGATATCGGCCCCATTCAGCCCACCCTTTCGCTTGATTCATGTCCAGCTGAGCGGCTTGGCCGAAGGCGTAGTTTGCCTCATCGTTCCGGTTGAGTTTCGAGAAGAACATGCCCTTGAGGGTATGGAATTCGGCCTTCTGAGCATTGGAAAAGAACATCAAGTTGGTGTTGTTGATCACATCGAGGCCAACGTTGTAGTCAGACGGCCTCTGGTAGTGACACTTCGCTTGTTCACGCAGCTTCAGGAAGGCTTCGGATATCTCAATATTCGGAAGAGTGTAGATCTTCGTCAAGAACGTCTGGCAGACATCGAGTAGGCCGTGCTTCCGGGCGACGTGAGCGAAGCGATTGATGATCCAAGCCGTTTCGTGGTAACCCCTATAGCCGTAGGTACTGGAATTGGCCGAGCCTGTTGCACCGGGTTGATTCGCACCTCCAATGAGTGGCATGTAGGCCTGATTGATAGCGTTGAACACGTTCTGACGCCAGGCAACAAGATCGCTCCAGATGTTGATGTCGTCGTATATGTTGGGCAGCCTTTCCCGCCAAGCTTGTAACACCATTTTGAGTTCGGCCGACTTCTTCTCGAGGTTTTGGGCGTTAGTCTGCGAAAGGGACCCAAATATCTGTACAGCCTCTTGGAGCTCGACAAATTGTTGGAAATGTTGAAGCAATGGTATGTGTGCGACAGAGAAGTGTTGAGGCAGGCCGACCCACTTTCGCAGAGATAGCTGCATTGCGTCTTCGAGGAATCTGGTAAAGTCGACATTTTTCTCGACAGCGGCAGGCATTTTCAAAAGCGAGATAAACGCCTCGAACACCCGTCGCCGCGGGGTAGCAGCTTCCGGTAAACGGCTGATCTGTTCCTCAAGAACGTCCTTTTCTACAGACCAATCCCTCGTCCTCCACGCGCTCTCTAGCATGAGCTCTTGATTTCCCTCATTCTTTGCGAATTCGTAGAGTATATCCCAGTGCTGGAGCTTCTCGGCCGCCAGAACCCAGTGATCTTCCCAGAGGCAGTACTCCAGCTCATTGAATGCCAGCATTTGGTTCCGAACCTTGTTCTGCGCAGCTTCATAGACTGTAGACGCTTGGTCCCACATACCTACTTGCTCGAAGGAGAGTGCAATATTGGTGTCCGGAAGAATAGACCGCCTCCTCCAGAGGCCGTAGAAGAGGTCTTCCTCGGCGAGCTCTGCATAAATCTCGGCGAGGGAGTCGAAGACGTAATCGCGGACTGTTCTGTCGTCGTCTCTCATGTGCTCGAGCGTAGATTCGAGGATCTCGAGGCCGGTATGCCAACAGCCGAAAGTCTTTGCCAGATACTTGACAAGATGAGGCGGAAGGGTCATTGGGGGGGAGCATGCGCAGATGCCGGCCAGAAGGGTTTGAATGACATTCGGTCGAAGCGATGCCTGCTTGATATGGTAGTCCTTGCTGAGGAGGTTGATCATGTGGTTGGTGACATCTGCCTGTTCACGGCGAGACAGGGACGCCCAAACAGCGGGGAACACTGAAACCCATATATCGTGAGCAGACTGTGGATCGAGGAAGAGTATGCGCTGGAGAGGACGTATGATATGTTGAGGCTCCGGTCGCGGTATGCCGTGGGCTGCATCAATCGTACGACGCTCCTGGTTAGGCGACAGCTGAAGGTCGGCAGATCCAAGGAGCAGATGAAGTGCAATGTAGATCCAGTTGTGTTCGGCAAGCATGTCCCAGCTTTGAACCGCCAGAACGTAAGTAACGCGGTTGAATACGGAACGCGAGACGCTAACATCCAGGAGGTCCAAGAAACGTTCGCGAAGGCCGCTATCCTTGGCCTTGCACCCCATCATGAATGACGCTTCGAGGCGGGCCGTCAGCTCACTGCGACGTAACTCGGGATTTGTGTAGATATCGTAGACAAGCTCGAGGTATGGCGTGAAGAGTGCATCTCCTCTGGACTCGAAGTTAGCAAGCTTCTGCATGAGGCTTGCCTTCTCCTTATTGATGGGATATGCTGCTGACTTGTTCGTGATCCAGAACCTTGCCATGTCCAAGATGTATTTGCAGAGAGCGACACTCTTCGATTTGTCGATAAGAGCGACCAGGGCAGTAAGCAGCCAGCGTCTCCCATCGCCTAGCGATGATGCATAATCGCGACATATGTCTAGAAACATCATCAGGAGGCGGAGGTTGGCTTCATGAGCAGGAGTTCCTGGTGTCGACCGAACATGGTCCTTCACCAGTTCGCTGAAGAGTTTCATGAACTTCTCGCCATTGTTAGGCTTATCCTTTTCGCCCAATTCTTTCACCGCTCCGGGAGTGACAATCGCGAGGTAGTCCGGTGACGTACGGATAACGGATTTGGCGACGAGCAGGATGCCGCGGATGTTACTTCGTGAAGTCGAGAATCGATTTTCCACAAAGATATCTTGGATACTCTTGTGGAATTCTGCAAGGTCTGCATCTGCTGATGTGGGCGAGTCGGTTATGGGGAAGAGGCCGAGGAGCTTGTCGAAGATGGGGTACAGGGCATCCTGTAGAGCGGAATCATCTGAAAGGATGCCTTTGATGACTAGCTTAGATAGCGAGGAAGCATTGGCGATATACCACGAATCTGGCTGATGCGTGGCCACAACTTGAAGCACCCGTGCGGAGGATATTGCGGATGAAATGGCAGCCTCGTTTGAGAAATCGTTCTTTCTAATATTGAGAAAGGGAACATAGATGACCAAAAGTGTGCAGTACTCACCTGCTCTAATGGACGACAAAAGAATTTCAAGCCAACAGTCACATCAGGCCACCCAGTCGGAGACACGATGCTCTGGAGGAGTGCCAGGGCTCGAGGAACCAGGTTCGCCTTCATTGCGGGTTCATGCGATATTGTTGCGAGTCGCATCAGGTAGCTGACCATTGTCTCCCTCAAAGTCAGTGGTGTGCGCCACTGAATGTGCTTTGGAACTGTCTTTCCCTCTTCTGTTAGTTNNTTTGCCTCTTTGATCTGNCACGGTTCCTCCCACTTGAAGATGACCGTCCAATCAGCTACGAATTGAGAGGAATACGCGATTCAGGCGACGAGGATGCTGCCAAACCAAACTTCTGCAGCGAGTTTGTCATGTGCTGGATAAAGAGTGCGCGGACGGGAAAGAAGAGGTCTTGCTGCTTGACGATGAGGTGGTAGATTGGAAGAGCTTGGGGAGCATCGTCGATGAGGATACGGCGAGTTTCTTTCGCCCATACGAGGTAGCCACTTTCGTCGACGTCGTTGGGCAGGCAGGCGGCTAAGACAGATAGGGCCTCGTAGCGCGCAGACGCACGAACTTCAGCATGAGGAAGCTGCAATAACCCCACCCAGGCTCGGAGTATGAACTTCGGGGGAGTAGGGAAGGTGCAGAAGAAGCGTGCGGCGAGAAGGTATCCCATCTGCTTGACAATAACATCATCACAACTGGNGATGTGGAACCAGATGTACTTGACAATGTCCTTCTTAACGTCTTCCAACAAGTCAGGGTAATATTGAACCAACGTGATGGTGAGGTGCAGGAGCTCGATNCGGATGGTGTCGTCAATCCCTGGCGGACTTCCAGGTGTGGTAAGCGGTAGCCAGACCAGACGATGAAGCTGGGCGACGAAATCCGTATCGATGATTCGATCATTCTTGGACGCTCGAGTTGCCTGAACTAGCAATGTTGGTGTTACCACATAGCGTATGAAGCAACACTTGTGCTGCCAAGTGTACTTCTCATGGCCGAACCACGTTGCAAACCGGACTAAAACATTTCGCCGGAAGAAGATATCTTCGCTGAGAGCTACGTGGTGGTATAGGAAGGTGGTGGTGGTGACAGTGTCCACCTCGAGGTTGCGTGTGTATACCGACACAAGCTCAAAGAGCAAGTCGATCCTGGGTGATTGCTGCAAGGCCTTGATGAAGAGGTCCTGGATGATTGAGTGCCAGTGATTTAGCTCGACGGGGTCAACAGCTTCCTGAGCCGGCGGGACTATTGCGTTCCAGAGAGCGACGAGTTGGTCGACAATGAAGTCATGCCGACCGAAAAAGGTAGTGTCTACACTGGTGAGATCGTCGATAAGTTGCAACGNGGACTGGAGTTCTTGAGGATGCACCCCGACGGCGAGCTTGGAGCCCAGAATTTGAGCATTGCTGGTCAACTCCCGTTCCAAGTTAGGCGCCAGGTGGGCTTCCAGGATGTTGCGGTAAGTGCGGACAAGCCTCGGTAACTTGAGGTTCTGAAGCAGGTACTTGACACCGTCGACGGAGAAACGGTCAAGATATTTTGCGAGGGGCTCGGAGAAAGGATTACGGGTGGAGTAGCACATAACCGTCTCCGTCTGGACGATGGCATTGACAAGGTTCTCGAGGAAGATACCAGCGGCTGGCGGTAGGAGATGAAAGATATGGGCGAGCCTGACCAGCTTGGGGATGCCTTCGGTTTCCGTATAGGGTACTCGGGCGGCTGCGTTAAGCTGTTGGGGATCCGCAACCACGCGGAAATGATCCAGGAGTTTATGTCCTATTTCAACCTTGAAGTAATTGGTCAGGAGTTCCAGAAGGCGGGCAAGGCCCTCGAGGCCAGAAATAGAGAGCTTCTTTGGATCCGCCAGGTTCATGAGGATGGGGCGGAGGCCTGTCTGTAATAGCTCCTTCGGAAGGCGACTCTGATGCCCCAGAACCAACCGAAGACCATCGTGTGCCACGTCTTTCACTTCCTGCGAGTGGGAATACAGCGACTTGAAGTATACACTTGTGACCCTAACTCCATCCGTGCTTAGTTGCCTGTCAAAATGGTGCAACGAATCACTTACCTCTGTCGAGTCTGAGGCTGACGAGAAAAGTAATCGGTAAGGGGCATAGCAGCTGTCAACAACTTGATACAGGCCACCCGAAGCTTGACCACCTCCAAGGTACTTTGTCTGAGGCTGCGAGGGCCGAGCAGCTGAGCATCGTCAGCGTCCGCAAGGGCGAGCGTCTCGTGCAACAGGCGGAGAAGTTCATCATTAAGCTCGACGAGAGGGGGATCCAGACTGACACAGAATCGAACGGCTTCGATCATGCCAATTTGCTTCAAGAAGGGCAGAGCTCGGAGGGGCTTAGTGAAGATACCGCCTAGCATACGATCGCGGTGTGGCATCAACAACTCGACGGCGGGACGACCACTGAGTTCAACAAGGTATGAAATGCATCGTTGCGCTGCCTGCCGTACAATGGGATTGGGGCTCTGGAGCTCGGGGAAGAACATACCCGCCAAGTGAGCGAGTTTGGTACGAGCGTGTGTGTTATCGCCAGACAGGTCGAGGAGTGAGTGACTGATTGTGAGCACTTCCACAAGGAGGTTCAAGACATCGTCGACGTTACGGGGGAGGTCGTGGGGGAGGTCCTTCAGGACGTAAAGGAGAGTGCGAATGAGGTCGAGTTCACGATCAGCGATCCATTTTTGTCC
>JANDKE010000798.1:0-17470 GCA_027627275.1 Coprinellus aureogranulatus | reverse complement strand
CAAANGNCTCGGATCGCGACGAAATGTGAGGGAAGATGAGGGGGAAAGGAAGAAAGCGTGTGGGAAAAACATACGTCGGCCTCGCCTCCATAAGTAAAGCATCCCGCCGCGTGACTAGCCGACCTTTCCCGATTCGGACAATGCGGTGGGGCTGCCGGATTCGGCTTCCTCGGCAAAGCCTCCCTACGCCCGCTGCCTCGTTCCCGCCGCCCCACTTTCTGACTCGGTCTCGGGCAAGACGGCGTGTGTGAGGTATGTACCTCTTGAAAATTCTCGTCCAGGATGGCGCAAATGATATGATCCTCTCCTTGTTGGTGTCTCCTTTCTAGTAAGGCAAGTCGCCCTTGGACATTCTATAAACCTGCCCCACATTCCATCCTGTCTTTGTTATTCTTATTGCGCTGGCACTCCGCTAGTCTTACCGTACTGTCATTCGTTAGAAACTATTTCGCAACAGGTACAGACAACGATGAAGAAGATATAATACCGCTTTGGAACCAAGAATTTTGAAGTACGACAACCCGACGGGCTAAACATAAACTCGCAAGCAGGGTCGAGCGCTTAACCAGCCGTTCAGCTGGTCCAAGTCTGTGAGCGGAATGACTAGATTCTTGGCTTCCATATAGAGTTCAATGCCTATGGCCTAAACCTGTCCACTGATAGTGTCCAGGGATAATTATTAGCAGTGTCGCGGGCTTCTCATCTCCGTACTTCCTGAGCCATTGCATTTACTTCGCCACTCACCAGCTCTTCAACGAAGAAGAGTGACGACTCTCCAAGAGAGAGCAGCGAGCTGCGACGTATGAGCTCTCCCATTGTTTCTGGAGATATGGGCAGGTGTGTTTGTATTATGCTACAGATAGGTCAAGAAACAGGGCAAGGACAGCGGTCTCCAGGCCAATGATATGTACAGTACAGGAAATGCAGTTGAAAATGATATGACGAGGGAGTGAACGAGCGTGTGTGTGCAGTGTGAGAAACGGTCGGTTGCAGGCCAGCAGCAGACGCCGCAGTGCCAAGCAAGGGAGGGTGGACTCTGATGCATGTGCACCGAGCAGGGAAATGCTGTTGAAAGAGGGAGTGGGGTGTAGGCGCCGTACGGAGAGTTGAGAGAGACTGAGAACAGTGCTACGGTTAGCAGATGGGACATTCGAGGGAACGCAGACGTACCAATGCGGCATGAGGTCCTTCCATCTAGAGTCTTTTTGTTGGAACGGCGATGGCAGCGCCTATGTACAATCAAGAAATTCGTGAAGAGTCGAAGCCGGAGGATGACTGGAGCCAAAATGAGAGTGGATGAAAGCCGCCCTCGACATGAAGCCAATATACAAGTTGGTCGAGGTCGTACGTTGTACGTCGCGGCAAGGGCATATAGATGGTGCAGTGGGTCGCTGTTGAAGCAAATTCTTCTATGATTGAGTCGTCTAATCCGAAAGCTTGATTTTCGCTTGTCTTGTGCTCGAGTAAGCACGCTACAGGTCCTTCGTCAACCTCCTCAAGGTCAATCCGCCAAATGTCTTCAACCTGTGCCAGAGCATTCGGAGCATCGTCGAGACACCCTGCAGGAGCTTCACGCCCCTGTGCCCTCGCGGTGAAGAGGATCCATTAGTATTGGATGAAACGGTTCGACGAGCGACGCTTCCAGCACGGTCAAGAACCGGCATGGGAACGCCCTCTGGCGCGTACTGAGGAAGGAGAGGTCGCTGAAGATGGGGTGGACGGGGAGGTTTCACCTCGAACTCCCTGATATGGTCGTCATCGCGAGCGGTCGCTTCCTGGAGGCGAATCTCCATCTCGCGTTCCAGTGCAAACTCGCGGTTGAGGTCGGATTCTGTCGTTGACATCGAAGAGGTGTCGCCATAGTCGCTTGAAGACGTGGAGATTGTATCGCTGATGTCCTCGGCCTGTGCAGCGCTGGTGAGCTATGGTGTATCAAAACATTGAAGATAGCACTTACGTCGTAATGGGCCTCGTACTCCAGCTTCCCAGCGAATCGTGTATCAACGGTCTTCATTAGGGGATCGTCGTCCTTGGGTTGAAGCAAGTTGAGGTGTAACTCTCGCCTCGAGGCCGGCGAAAAGTCCTTCATAACTAGGACCTCCACTGGAATCCCACATTCATTCGGGGAGGTGAGGACTAGCGAGAAGGACGGGAGTGGACGTTGCGACCGTGGCATATTGGCGAGATTAAGGATGGTAAGACAGACGGAATGATATGCCTAGGGTTTCAATATGACAATGTTTTAATGTAGAATAGCGTTTAGAGTAATGATAGGCGGTACGAAGGAGGAGAAGTGAGGAGGAAGGAGAGGAAGAGGAGGGAGCGTAAAGGAGGAGGGGGGAAGACAAGGAGAAAATGAGGTCTTCGTAGGGGAGGCGGAAGCGGAGAAGGTGGTGGGGGAAGTGAGAAAGGCGCTGAGCCAAAATGCGGGGTCTCAAATTCCAAACCTCGTCACGAATTCAGGGTCTATGTGAACAATCAAGGCTGCTGTCAGATTTACGTCGCTGCCAGAGACCTGGCCTGACGTTTGAACCCGAACATGACCCAGAGAGGGCAAAGAGGCCCACTGCCCCAATTGGGACATGCTGCTGGGGGAAGGGCACCCATTCCCTTGGATCGATGGGACACCGAGGAGAAGGTGTAAAAGCGGCGCAAAGAGCGACGTTATTCACCACGTTGCCGTAAGGAAAATAGACAGGGCTTCTCTGAGGTTGACGGTGGGAGAGATCTACAGCTTCTTGACCTCACGGTCCAATTCCTGGCGCAAGGTCGCAGAAATCGCCTTGCAGTAGATTGACAGAAGAAGTAGTTGGGTTTGCCGGACCCGAGTGTCTGTAACAGAAGGAGAAGATGTGAGGGAAGGGTGTAGATTCCGTCAAAGCGCTGATTTTCATTTCCGAATTTGGGGGGCTACTGTCTTCCAAGAAACCACGGCTCAGCAAAACAACAAGTTTTGAGAACTTATCGTTCGGACGGATATCAAAGAGCTGAGGGCATAGGGGGTGGGTTGGGACAGAGGTGCGTGCACCGTTCAGCATTCAGGAGTACCGCTGACCTGCCTTCGACACTGTCGTGGTCGTATCGCGTCCTGATGCCGAGGACCACCGTCCTCCTCACAGCATCGAGCACTCGAACTTCGTAGCTCGTGGACTTTCCTCCATTAACAGGACGCCCAATGACACGTCCTCGTCATCCGCACCTACCCTATACTCAGAGTCGCGTCCCAGTACAGCATCATACTGCCATGACCATGCCCTCCACAGGACTCATACCACAAGCAAAGCTGCCGCCCGACCATCCACAGCATCTTCTCCTTCCATGGTAGCTCACTCCGTCGAACATGTATCCGACCGCGAACGGTCTCCCGTGCTTGTCCTTCTCGTGGTCCGCGCGTCGTCTCCCACCAGTCCGCCAACTTCCCTCCCTACAGCGCATTTCCTGCATCTCTGGCGGAACCGGAGGCGACAACCCTCATTGCTCCCCATGAGATTCTCTTCTCGCCATCTCTGATTACCAACGCCTGCGCGACCACCCCATATCCTCCTGATGAAAGCTGACGGGGCGTTGTCCTTGCCCTACCGACTACCCCAAGGTGGTGCTCCCACCCCAAAGGACGCGTCTCGGGACACCAAGCGATCCAGGCCACTGCACCATAGGAAAGGATAGCAGCCCAGGGGCTCTTCCCCCCACGGAGGCGCACACCACTGATAGGAGGCCCTCCCCCACCAAAGCTGTGGACCTCCCCAGACCGCTATGGTAATGTTCCGTGACCTAGTCCATGAATGGGGAGCTCGGATGCTCATTCCTCTATTGCGGGGCCGTCCTCGTTTGATTGCCCAAGCGGAGGGGATGCAGGCACCAACTTTCTGTGTCTACCTGTCTGATGTATCGCAACGGGTGGCGTGCAGCGTGTGGCTGGGGTACTGCTTTTATGATTTGCTTCTGGCCTTCGATGGTTGCCAGACAAGTATGCCCACAAGAGATACAGCATAGCTGGATGCGCGCGGAGAGTTTAGAGAGGGTCGAGGGTACGGTGCATAGACCAGTGCAGCTTTCCTCCTCCCAATTTGAACCACCAATATCACTAGCAGGAGCCCGAAGCGAGTGTCACTGGCCGTTTGACGGTTGCAACTGCGATGGGGTTGAGAAACCCTGACGCTCGCGGGGCCGGCCAAGGAGACGATCGCCGTCGAAATTGAATGGAGTCCTAAGGTATAGTTCTGGGGTGAGGCTGACCATCCATTTCTTCCACCATACTCCCCAGCATCCCCGCGCCGAAGACCAGGTTGGTGCTTGCTGCGAGATAGTCGAACCGAGTCCGATATATTGGCTTCCTCTTAGGCAGAGAGCGGATGGGTTGGTCATGCTGTCCTTGTACGTGGTCCTTGGGGTGCTCAAACACAGGAGGCGAAGATTCCTCCGCACAACCTTTGGCCTTCCGAGTCCATACATGCTCGACATGGAAAGGTGGATGACAGTGGCCGTATTCTGGGAGGCGGATGGGCCAAGTGCGGGATAGCTTCAGCGTGACGTTACGGGCTTTTCATGGAGGTGAGGCTTTGGGGGGCGTTGGCCAGAAGGCGACTAGAGCGAGGGGTCTCTCGAAGTTGTTGCGACGGTGTCTGGCAATGTCGAGGACATCGTTGGGATTGAAGGCATGAAATGGTGCTATGGCCGTGTTGAAGATTTTGCAGGTAAATGGATGCCAGTTATAAGTCCATCGCTTCAACCCCTTCCTCCCACCTCTTTGTTCACCCAACCCCTCCACCCCACTACCTCCACGAGGGCCATCCCATGTAAGGCCACCGTCTTAAACACCTTTGACCACAACCCATAACCTCGCCGTATATGCGCCGGCTTCTCCTGTTGCTGCTTGGGTACTCTTGCCACCCGTGTGGCCTCTTCGTGGTCTTGAGGATAGTGAGGGACGGTAACGGGACAGTCTCGCCCATCGGACTGCAGAAACTTCAGGGTTTACGGTGCTGCGGGAGGATATGCGATGTCTTTCCCCCTTAATTGACTGGGTCCATTGCTGCCTCATGCTCTAGATCTCCTTCACATTCTTCCTCCTACCCTCCTTCCTCCTACCCACCTACCCTCTACCCACCTACCCTCTACCGTCTCATTCGTCTCCTGGAACAGCGTGATGTTGGTCGAGTGTCGATGTGCTTCTGAGGTGCAGCTGGTCCGAATTGTTGAGAGGTCGAGAGTCTGAGAAAGTCGTGCATTGCAACGAGGACTTCAAGGGGCGTCAGAGAATGTCCTGCCTGGCCAGGCGCATCAGTGGAGTTGCAGACTGATGGTTAGTCCTGAGGGTCTTTCACTCCGACGGCCATGTTCTCAGGCTCACAGCGGCTTGCTTTCGATGACGACGGCGATGAGCGACGAGGCTACATTTCAGAATGATTTGCTGGGTAGGACCGACGAGCCATCACTACGTTGACTGGCTCTGCCTACTTTGGGTTCGAGGTCGAGCTTGGGTATGCAGTAGTCCGACTTCCCAAGTCGTTAGCTGTGCATGGCGTCGGAACGGACTACTCAAATATTCGCAAGACTAGTGGATACTACACGGTGCGTTATTGAACACCGTTGGGATCCGTTTATCTCTTACCTATGCACGTCTTAGCTTGGAATCTAACGACCATTGGAGGTTCGATTGACCGCGGTGCTACGGACAACTTGAAATGGACCCTGATGCCGATTTGAAACGGAACGAGCACCCATCTCGGCCAAGGGAGTTGGTACAAGAGGACGCCCTGTACAAATATTCAAGTTGGCTCGAGATACAACGAAGAAGGCGCGTAGCCTTTCTAACCTTAATGATAATTGTCGCCGGACTCCTGCTACGCCCAGGACGAGAGGATGTACCTGGAGGCCAGGACACTAGGTCGGTCCCAACCTCCGTCTTACGCTCTTTCACTGGGCACCACGCTTGTTCTACGTGGTGTAGTCTTCTTGTTCTTGGCGATTCTGGGAAGTTGAGCAACCGATGCATGCAAACCCATCCCAAGCACTGGCAATTCTGTCTCCCAGTGTATGGCTCCCTTCGTCAAAACTTCGTCAAAACGCCAGTCATACTTTGCTCAGAGCCCTTGAATCCCGAACTGACCCATCGGGTACGCTCTCATTCTACTCTTACCTCTCCTATACATGATACTCATCTGTTCGCAGCATCCAAGAAGTTACCATCCGAGCTCATGTCCTTGCGAAATTCGGGTGAACGCAATACTCACGAGACGAATGGGCCCGAGCTAGCGCTACCGAGAAGACTTGAGGGTGGAGCACGCTTAGGAGAGGACTGAGCTTTACCCCAGCTCTCCGGGTCACAAAATCTGCACAAGTTGAGTCCCCTCACACACGTAGTGAGCGGATCAGCGTTGCATGTCTCGATACCTATGTTAAAGCAATTTGAGCCTGCGCCGTGAACGATATGTATGAAAACTAAGTAGCTACATAGAGCTCGACGCTCTCTAACGTCCCATGCTTGCTTTACAATTTAGAGTCGACGTCCAGGGTTTATCTACCTTTGAACTGATGCTTAGACTTAGCTTGGGCAGAAGAGCATTTTCCATAATTTATAACGATCCGATATATACAGGCAGGGGTACAGGTGATACAGATTTTGTTTAGTTCTCCGAGAACGCATAGTTCAATGGGGGTGAGAAGAGGCAAATATGAATGAAAGAGCACTGGCAGAACGGATAGCATGGGGTGCAAGAGCAATGTACAAACAAAACAAGAGCAGAGGAGCCAGGAAAACAGGAAAGCATATACAGAGTAGAATCGATATAGTTTCGTGAATATGGTTGTGAGTTGCAAGTGTTCGACCGCTAGGTGGACCCCGCCGCACGCCTTGGTGCGTTCCTTCGAACGGGTGTGGCGGTTACTCCGGCTTGTCCAAACCCTGGCAGATAACGGCGTGTCCTCGTAGTCATGCCAATGTCCTGGAATCTGACTCTGAACGTAGTCGCACCGTTCGCCTGAGAGACCGCAGGCTCAGGCGCGGATGTAGGCGCAGCCACAGATGTCTCCTTGTACTCTTCAGCCACGGAGGTACCAGCCTGGGAACCGCTTTCGACTGGTGTAGCTGGAAGTCCCACCTGGCAAGCATACATTCCGTTGAAGTCGGCGATAGCCTGCCTGAGTTGACCACGATGATAATGGAGGATGTTATCCGTGAGCGCGCCAAGCGTTTCCTCGTACACTTCTTTGGGAGTCTTTTCTGGCTGGTACCACGGGGCGAATGTCGTCGGAAAGGCCTTCCATGCACGGGCGGCGTCTACGACTGGTGGAAGGCCGCTTGCGTTGTTCTCGAACAAGTCATGAGATTTTTGAATGAAGTGGTTCCAGTCTCCAGCCCACTTTGGATGGAGAACAGTAAATTCGAGGAATCCAATGTCGTAGAGCCCCTGAAATCCCTGAGGGATTTCAGGTCTGGTGGACATGGGTTGCATATGGTTGTACCACTGACGATAGTCTTCTTCATCCCGCTTCCGCACAACATTCCGAGCGCTTTGCTCTGCGCGGTCACGTTCAAGCATAGCCAAGTAGCACTCGGGGAGGGGGCGGCGCTCAGAGGGGGCAGCGTTGGCATTGGGAGAAGGGACAGGGCTTGTGCTGGGGAGTTCAACGTGCGAAGAGTCGTGGAAATCGTCTTTCGCTTTGGTGGTGTGAGGATTAGCGCCGCCCGCCTTCTGAGGGGTGGTGATACTCGTGGCGGGGGTGTTCGCTGCCTCGACATCGGTGGCTGTATTGGGTGTAGCAGGGACGTCGTCGACCACAGGCGACGCATGGGGTAAAGAGCTGTTGGTGTCCTCTTCGTCCTCTTCCTTAACATCTTCGTCTACGTTGGTCTTGACTTTCTTCATAGCAGCCCGGTTCGCCGCTCTGGTCCCAGAACCCCTCTTCCTCTTTCCTGACGTGCCAGCGAACTCGTCGACCTCAGTCGAGTCCAACTGACTTGAAGTGGCGCTCTGGGCATTCTTACGGGGGCTGCGTCTGAGCGTGGTGGGCGCTTTCGCATCTTTGCTGTTCTTGGGTCGTGAAGCCTTAGATCTGGTAAGGAGAGGCGGTTCCTGAACGGGAGTCGCCGGCGCGTTGCGTTTGGAGCGTGTTGTAGGGCCCTGGTAGTTGGTGGAGGGTGGTTTGACCTCCGATGCGCCCGTTCGAGTGGCAACGGCAACGTCGCGCTTGCCCTGGGAGCGGATTGGAGTCGAGGGCGGGCTTATCGTCGATGAGGGAGATGTGATAGTAGTCGAGGTCAAGGCGTCATCGTTGGCGGAGCCTCGAGTGTCGTCTTCAGTGAGGCTATCCTGGCGGGCTGGGTGGACGATGTCTGCAGACCCCAGAGCTGTAGAGAGTTAGGAACGAGGTGTATGCAGAAAGCACGTAGAACAGAACGCACTGGAGGAGACACTGTCGCTGGAATCACATCTGTTTCCATTCCCTCCCCCATTTCCATTCTGAAGACCACCAATCCTACTGGGATCTTCCCCGAGAGGATCCCCTTTGCCGACCGGGGCTTTCATAGCCCCTCTGCGAGTAGTTACCACCATTGGATCGAGACGAGAGGGTGGGGAGAATGTGGGTTATGCAAAGGAACGACGCAGAACAGCGAACGGGGTGCGATTTACCCAACATCCCCTGGTTGCACTGCGCTAGATACACACGTGACGAGGCGGGGAAACAGCGGGGAAACCATCTCTGAGGGCGGGCGAGAGATGTTGTCACGTGTAGTATGATCAAATATGGACAGAAGCGTAGCAGTGCGTCCACCAAGGCAATGCCGGAGTTGTGAGCTTCTTGAACCCGTACAACCACGACGACCAAGAAGGTGATTAGGGGGATAGCATCCAAGCAACTCTCCCAGAGTGGGCTGCGCTTCAAAGGGCGCATTCAGCAACCATTATGGCACTTTGCGTGGCCGTACCCCTCATGGTACAGCATCGCATCTTCATATGTCACGGTGAGGTGCTCGAGGAAATTAAACCTATCTGTGAACGAACAAAGGTGAGAAAACGTTGTCTTTGACACCATTTCAACAGACAGTAAAATTGAATTAACAGGTGGATACGAAGTGGAAATTCAACGGTATAGCGACGACGCGATGCGGAGCAAAGGTCGTGTCTTCTACGAAACAAGTAGTTCAACATAGAAAGGTAATCCAAAAAGGTAGTCCCATTGAGCGAAGATATGATAAGCGACGGCGTACCTGTGGCTTCCCGATAGTGACTCGTCCAGCGAGCACTCCTTGCCTGCGGGTAGGCCAAGCTATATGCGAACGAGAACGATAATCTGGGTAAGTAAGCAGGGCCCTGCCGTCTCACCCATTTAAGCCAAAGAGAATGTTGGGGAATTGACGGCACCCAAAGAGCGGCCGGAGGTAACACATTCTGCGCTCGGTGCTCAGTACCGCAAGGTCAACCCGTGCCTACCAGAAGCCGGCCACAGGCCAGCTATCCCCATGGTGAGTCCTACCGTGACATCTCGGAAGTGGTGTTGATGAGATTGGTGTGCAGCCCAGAACGAGGAAGTACGATGAAGGCTTAGTCCCAAACTCGAAGGCATGTCATTGCCGAAGACAGTTTCCTTAGAGAGCGTATGACGAGTCATTCGCTCATCCGAAACACAGCGTTCAGGGCAAACACGACCTCGATGAAGGTCCAGGCAAGTCTTGTGGCCGCGACGTCCCTGAGAGCAGCAGCGAACCGGCCCTAAAGTGGGCGATTCTCGTCCAAGCCTGGGCATAGCAATAAGGGAGGCTCCAGCAGCGAGAACTGCTGCGTGGAGGGCTTGTCGCAGAGCAGAAGAGATGCGAAGGGGGCGTTGGAGGAATGGATAGTTTCGGGATGGCGTCCGTCGCTCGTTTCGTGAAAACCAGGGAGGTATTAGGTTGAACCAGGAGGTGGGCGACACCGAAAGATATCCAGGAGCTGAACCGATGTTTTCGCCTCCATTAGATACGCTGTGCACATACGCGTACATTCAGGACTCACATTAGATCCCGATCCAGCTTCGAGGCCAAGTCCATCCTTCCATCCTGTCCCTAACTCGTTGATTAGGCACCGGCGCTGCTCGGTGTGGTATGGCAATGAAATCTGTCTTCGTCCTGGGCAAGGTTTGAATATATTCAGGTTCAATGGTTCATTGCGCGTCCGTCCGTCGTCGTAGAGAGACTATCGAGGGGTTGCTAGTAGGTTCGGTTCATCGCGATGCGCGACGTTGGTCGGGGAGTGGAATACGAAGCCAGTAGGGAAGAGCGAGGTGCACGTCCAATGGTATAGAGAAACGGTGTCTAGCCTGGTCGAACGCTGAACTTCGGCTGAGCGCTTCCTGGCGTCGTCGACGGTCGCTTGCTAGGGTCCAGGAGTACGTTTCCTCCTTCCATAAATGGAGACAACCCTTTGTCACTCTCACCTGCCAAATCCGGGCTCGTGAGATTCCCCCATGTGACGCCCAAATAACCGAAACAGGCATGACACACGTACGCTGGTAATATCAAATAATGGCCAAAAGTCGATACCCAACTAGAGGCAGGTAAAGAGCAAAGAAGCAGATTATACAAGACCTATATCATAAGAGGGGACAAATCAGGTAGTTTTTATCACGTTTTCACCTATGAAGGCTAGAGGGCCATGCATCAAGTCAATTATCATTGGTCCAACGCGGGGGTAAGAAGTGTGCAGCTTGAGATTCGCGTAGACTCATGGGCCCACCGGTGACAAGCTCCATACCCTAGCGACCCAATCCCCACTCCCCGTAGCCAACAGGCCGTTCGCCCCACTCACGTCCACCGAGATGACACTGTTCTTGTGACCAAGCAACGACAATTGCCACGCCGCCGTATACGCATCCCACACACGGACAGTCCGTTCCTTGCTTCCACTCACCACCCATTGCCCATCGCTCGACATCGACACACAAAGCACAAAATCTTTGTGTCCCACGAACTTGGCAACTGACGGAGAGGTGCCAATGGTTCCGTCGGTTCTCCTGGACTCCGATGTCCTCCACGTGAACCCAGGTGACAGGCCAAGCCCGGAGTCCCCTATAGCCAAGTTCTTCATTTGCTCTTCCAGCCCTCCACTACTGCCCTGCCCAATTTTCGCGACAAGACCGCTAATGTCCCATCTCCTCAAGGTATTGTCCAAGCTGGCCGTCACCAGTCCCTTCCCATCTGGTGTGAACACAATAGAATACACTGAATCTTCATGCCCTCTCAGCATTTCGACCAAATGCCCAGATTCCACATCCCATATCCTAGCCACACCGTCCAAACTTCCAGCCGCCACCAAAGTAGAGTCGGGGCTGATAGCCACACTGGTTACGCCAGGGTCAAGGTCCTCCGCACTCATGATCGTGAACGTTTTGGTGCTTCCATCCACGGTGTCCCAAATCCTCGCCGTGCAGTCCCCAGATCCGGATACGATGAGTCGCCCATTGCGCGAGAAAGCCAGAGTATAAACTTCTCGATGATGTCCGTCGTAAATAGTTCGAATAGTCCTGCTCCCGATATCCCATACGCGGATCTTGCGATCTTCGCCACCTGTGACCAAGAAATTACCGTCCGGACTGAAGCGTACGCTACGGACATAGCAGTCCACATCGTTGCCTTGGCTGTCATGCGGAAGTTCGCAAATCGTCTGGCCCGTTGCGACATTGAAGATCTGCGCTGACCGATTGATTCCCGTGGCCAGAAATCGGCCATCTGGAGAGAGATGGACAGAGCAGACGACACTCGCATGGCAGAAGGAGTGCACGAGTTTGATGTCAAGCTTCCGTTCGACTTCGGGGTTGAAGAGTGCTACCCAGTCGCTGCCTTCCCGTTTGAAGGCTGGAGGTATGTTCTGAACGTCTTCCCCCATCATCTTGATAGGCGGCGGATATGTCCTGGGTGAAGAGGAGGTATAGTGTGGGATACGGCTGCGTCGAGGGGGGAGTTGCAAATAGTGAAAGGGGTTTTCTTCACCGCAAGTACCAGATGCGGTCATCCACCGCGATGCATCAAAAACGTGATAGGCTAGAAGGGGGGAGGTCCACCAAGTCGCGCCTGAGCCCGCGAGATGCCTGGCTCGCCTATCAAGAAAATTATCTTCCTTCCAGCGCCTCCAGACACGCCAGAACCGCACAATCGCGTCGATACCGCCATGGCACGCCCGAAATCACCCCAGCCAGCCAACTCCGGTCTACGGCGCAAGGCGCCTGTCTCCTCTCGCCTTCCTCAGAGAACATGTCTGGGGAACCCACTGCTCACCGCCCGTCGCTTCGCATACCTCTTCTTCCTCTTCGTTCCAGTAATAGTCACAAGTCCGATGCTGCTCGTCGGCCCGCGCTATAGGGGCGATCGGTGGGGTGCGGTGTGGTGGTACGGATTCCTGACGAGGCAGATGGAAGCTGCGGGTCCAACGTTCATCAAGGTATGCCGTAACATTCCCTGCGTCCATCTCCGCTCACCCATTCCAGCTGTCCCAATGGGCCGCATCGCGAGTAGACCTCTTCCCACCCATCCTCTGTGAGCGCCTGGGCGCCCTCCATTCCCAAGGAAAGAAGCACCCTATCCGTCACACGAGGAAGGTCATCGAAAGAGTCTTTGGCCGACCGTTCGAAGAAGTGTTCGANGAGTTNGANGAAGACCCNATCGGTTCTGGGGCCATTGCCCAAGTCTACCGCGCCACCCTNAANCAGGATCTAATCCCACCCTCTTACCACGGACCCCGACGCACACGCAAGCGAATAGCAGATACAGTCGGCCCTGTTATCCTCCAGGACCCTCCNCCCTCCGCCCCTACGTCATGTGTCGCCGTCAAAGTCCTCCATCCGCGCGTNTCAAAGACTATNGCCAGGGACCTGTCNATCATGNGCTTCTTCGCNAGGTGCTTGGATGTGCTGCCCGGAATGAAGTGGTTGTCGCTGCCNGAAGAGGTGCAAGTGTTTGGCGAGATGATGTACCANCANCTNGACCTTCGCCACGAGGCAGATAACCTGCTTACTTTTGAGCAGAACTTTGCGCCGCGCAAGGTCCCTGTCATGTTCCCTAGGCCCTTGAAACTTTGGTCAACNCCGGAAATGCTTATCGAAGAGTANCAGAACGCGCTTCCTCTCGAGCTGTTCCTGNGNAANGGAGGNGGTCCNTACGACGAGCAAGTCGCGACCGTCGGNTTGAANGCGTTNCTGAACATGCTGCTCCTCGATAACTTTGTCCATTCTGACCTGCATCCTGGCAATATCATGATCAAGTTCAGTAAACCACCAACNACNCGTCAGCTACTCAAGAACATNTGGAANCACNTNTTCCCAGCCNNGGCCAANGCCGACGTCGAGAACGGCACATNCAAAACCGATATCCCCCTATCATACCTGCCGACTACTCCCAGTCAGACGANATTCGTNGGNAAGCNCAGGTCACTCGCCCACGACCGCGAAGCTTGGCACCAAGAACTCCAACGCCTCCACGCAGGCGCTACGTCCCTGAAATTGTCTTCATCGACGCTGGCCTCGTAACCACACTCAACGCAACCAACCGCAAGAACTTCCTCGACCTTTTCCGAGCCGTAGCCGAGTTCGACGGCTACCGCACTGGCCAGCTCATGATCGAGCGTTCCCGCACACCCGAGCTCGCCATCGACCAAGAGACCTTCGCCCTCAAGATGCAAAACCTCATCCTCTCAGTGAAACGACGCACCTTCTCCCTCGGCCAGATTAAAATTGCAGACTTGCTCACAGACGTGCTAAAGAACGTACGGACCCACCACGTCAAGATGGAAGCAGACTTTATAAACACAGTCATCTCCATTTTGTTGCTGGAGGGCATCGGGAGGCAGTTGGATCCGGATATGGACTTGTTCGCCAGCGCACTGCCTATACTTAGGCAGCTCGGTGGGCAGATGGCGACAAGTCAGGCGAAAGACGGGGCTATAAGTGCCCGAGACCTCCCCAGCAGTAATCTGGGTGCGCTGTTGAAGGTGTGGGTGTGGGTAGAGGCGAGGTCGTTCATCTCATCTGCGCTGTTGGATACGGATAGGATGATAGAATCGGATTGGTTGACACCGAATGTTTAAAGCATTGGTTTGTATACCGCACATTCCCCACTCTTGTACGAACATTGAATGTAGTAGATTGGCAGGATCTTCATGGACGTTTTACATACGCTTCACTTTGTAAATTAGTATAATATGTCTGGATAGTCTTCTTCGGGGCGCAAGCATCCCGGCCATGGATTTGTCTGTGGTTTCCTCTTGAATCTTACACCACTACTTGGGTAGACTAGCTCTCCGTCCTCCCAGTAGATCAGGCCGACGCTTGCGCCCCGGGCGAACATCCTGGGGNACTCNATGGTNGCCCANTANCTCANACACGCNGCCATCCCTTCNCCTGCCGTCTGCANCTTGCTCNGCCGCNAAGCGGAACTCATGCAGNCNNCCNGTGCTCCAGAGGGGTATTGGTAGCGTCTGGTCGCGAGAGCGGCCGCACAGGTCTTGGGTCGCCTCTTCTGCAGTTCCCACTGCAACCCGCATGATCTTCAAGACATCTACACCGTCCACAACCAGCTGCGTCAGGAACAATTGCCCATCGAGCACAGATACGACCGCCACATCCTTGGTCGAACCGTCCCTTTCCGCTTCCCAGGTGCCTACATACGCCTCTTCCACCTGCTTCAGAAGGAACTCTTCCATTGGAGGCTGCAGCCGGCGTATAGTTTCGTACATAATATCTGCAGGTCTCGGGTCTGTTCCCGTAGACAGCACCGCGACGCCATACCCATACTCTGGGTTCAAACTGAAGAGAGAACGGTAGCCAGGGAGAATCCCCGACTTGGAGTAGACTGGGAAGCGGTCAGGGAAAGGTGATTGGAAGCCTCCAGGTAGGCCGTCGTAGAGCATGTCATACTGAACGCCATTGTCTGGGAAGTATGATGACCCTTGTAGGCCTCGTTGACTTTGTGGGATGTGAAGGTAGTCAACCTCCCATGGTGCACCAACACCTTCCTTGCCGTTGGACCATATGTGCGTAGGCCGAAGCCATTCACGCATGAGCGATGGCAGGAACCTGTGTTCCTTGGTTGGTGCTTTGGGCGAGAGGAACACCTGAGCAATCTTTGCGAGGTCTGCGAGAGAGCTGTATTGTCCCCCAGCGGCATCATCAGCGTCCCCAAAGCTCGAGTCCTGCGACGGGTAGTCAGCATATGCTTGTTAAACTCTTACTGCAATGGTACGTACCGCCCACGTAGGATCCATTGCCGGAATTGCGATGTGATCTTTCAGATCCTGATCAGATGGAAGACGGAAGCAACTGCTGTTCAGTCCAAAGGCGTCGAAGATATCCCGCTTGATAAGTTCCTTGTGTGCTCGGGGTTCCCCTTCACCATTAGCTTTCAGATTCGCAGCAACGTTGGCTAACCCGAGTAAGACGAAGCCAGCGTTGGAGTAAACTGGATATGAGTAAGGCAAGTCGATCAAGGGGTACTCTGTTGTTCCTCCAAGGACTGCATCCTTCGAAGAGTTCCTACCAGTCGCTAGCTCAGGGAAGTCTGCTGGTTCCAACGGCCATTCCGTAAGATTGAGAGTTGGATAATCGCGTCCAAGGCCTAACAATGCCCATCTACATCAACGTCTGTACTCCACGCGAGTTTTCCAAACATACCGCCTGTGTGGCTAGCCAATTGGCGCAGAGTAATGCGTGAAGATTTACCGGAGTACTCCTGGTCTTCAAGGTAGCCGTCCCGGCCACGGAGGTAGTCAGGCCAGTCCCTTTCCGCGCTTGGAGGCTTGAACTCAGGGATGTATTTTTCCACTGGATCATCGCTTGGAAACGGGAGGGAGAACTAAGCATCAGAAAAGATAAATCAAGGCGGAATTCAAGCGGACCCACAATTCGAGAATTCCCTTCTCCCTCAATAGCAGGGTCTCGAACACGGTAAACATCTTCGAGACGCTTGCAATCCTGTATACGGAATGCTTGTCCACGGGGTACTGCTTCCCAGAAGTATCATTTGCTCTGAGGATGCCGTATCCTCGCTCAAAGATAGCTCCAGCGGGCGTTACGACGGCCACAGCCAAGCTATCAATGTCCCGATTCGTGTGCGCCTGGAGGACAAGGTACTTATGTAGCGAATCCAATGCCTCCTGGACTCGAGCAGGGACTTGACCAGGTTGCACGGGCTTGTGTGTCAGGAGATTCGGGAGCGGCACGGGGCAGGCACTTGGCTTATTGGGATGCCCAGGCCAGCTTTTCCGATGCCGGTTCCAACACTCTTGACGCTGGAACTCATCGTTACGCCAGAGCCAGTTGGAAATGGAGGGCCCAAGAATCGTCCTGAAATAGCGTCCAGATGGAGAGAGGGTCTCACCAAAGGATATGGAGGCTGGGGATAGAACGAAACAGAAGGCAAGGAAGAGTGTGACTGAAATAATATGCCGGCCATTGAACCCCACAGAAATCGAGGAAAGATTGGGGTATGTTCCAGGAACATGGTCTTCGTCGCCTGCCGCTTCAGATGACAGCCTCTTCTCCGGTTCTTCCATACTATTGACGAAGTTCTCAATCGGCGTGGTGGAATGAGGCTGGAATGGAGCATCATTCAATACGATTCGGGCAGATGGAAATGGCTGTCACCTCGATGATTCTCGATGACAGGACTGAGTTACCGGATTCAAGGCCTTATGAACCCCGACTTACAAGTCACGTCTTCTCGTCTTCTGCTCGTGTTCTGTTCTGGACGGCGATGGAAGGAGGAAAAGAAGGGCCAAAGAGAACAGCCTGTTGAATGGGAAGTCAAACATCTCCGCAGCAATACAAGTCTTCCTTGATTGCTTTGTTCTCATGACAAGTCCTCCTAGGTATGGGCAGATGATAATGCCATCGGGCCTCGCCTATAATCAATTTTTTGAGCAGGGCAGCACGGTGTTGAGTGTCCTCAAGCTTGCCTTGCAATCCAGGTATTTCATTAGCAGCACGATGGGAGGCGGAAGCAAAAGCCGAATTTGGTGAGGTGTGCGCTGGTGTGCGCCATCAAAAGAAGCCCCGCGGTCTAAATTTAGATCTTGAGCGCGTCTCGCGGTAACAGCCCCTATCTACCCTCAAGCATAAATAGTGGAGCAGGTCATGTATACAGCTGGTAAAGTCCTCTGTAAAGACAGGGGGAGGTCGGTATCGATAATGAATAAAAATGTCCATGCTGATCAGTACAAGTACTGTCCACTCTTCCTGGTGAATTTCGCTCCAGCACTAGGGTACACAAGTTGTCCGTCTTCCCAGTACATCAAGTCGATGCTCGCACCGTTCGCGAAGACACCAAAGTCTATCGTGGCCCAGTAGGCCAGGCACGCTGAGAATGCCTGCGGGTCCAAAGATTCGCGTCCGAGAACAAGCCTGAATTCATCGTGCCTTCCAGTGCTCCAGAGTGCCACAGGCCTAGAGAGTCCACTTTGGCTTTGAATCCTTGCCCTACGCTCGTTCAACAACCTAAAACGTC
>JANDKE010000797.1:0-20024 GCA_027627275.1 Coprinellus aureogranulatus | reverse complement strand
ACCGGGAACCAGGCGCGAGAGCAAGGTGACGCGGAAGGGAAGGATATCCTGTCTCAGGAGTGTCCCTACTTAAGGGTGATTTCGATGGTTTGGCTATTCCTGGGAAGAGAAGCGTGAATTTGTCAAAGGGCTCCTTTAACCGAACAGGAGTAGACCTGTGAGCGATCGGTGCAGATAGGTGTGAAGACCGGTCAGAAGAAGCCCACCGGGTATGGATCAAAGAAGCCATTATTTTTGGGAACCGACGAGAGGCCTTCGATTGTGCGGACTGGTGTTCGGTGTAAATGGGAAGAGTACGCCCAATATGATGCGACGACGGGGAACGGCGAACCATGACCCCGCTGATATTCAGGAGCGTATGTCTGGGGAAAATAACATACCTCCTAGACGGTGTCTCAGAGCGTAGACTAACGAGCAAGATCCCGACGCCGCTGTATAAAGTCCAGCGGATTAGGCGCCCGCTCCTGAGGGTACTGTCGTAGGTAATTGATCGGGTTCGGATGAGAAGCTTCGTAGAGGTTGGAGGGAGTGCGCCGATATGGCTATCCCACGTTTGGAAGGAATATTCGCGTGAGGAATGGCGAAAGCTTTAGTGGGAGACAATAAGCGCCCGACACGGATGTTCGAGGCCTCTTGTGCGGAGTGGTGATTCAAGCCTGTGAAATTGATCTCATTGTCGCTTCTCTTATTCGTGCATCTAGGTGCAGATTGGGATCAGGGTGATGCCCCTTATTTGTGCATCCAGGTGTAGATTTAAAGCATGAGGCGTATAGTCCAGGTGCAGAGTGGGATCAGAGTGATTGTACGAGCGGGAGAGCCAATATCGAGGAATTGATGGCAACACGGGGAGGATGATGGGTCTGAGCGCGCGGACGGTGGCTACTGCCAACGATCGTCGCGGTGTATTTTGGTGCCCACCAAGCTGCACCTGGGAAGCCATGCCGTCCCTTTTCTCTCCCTCTGCAGGGTGGACATCGCTCGATGTGGCAGGTGCACCTGCCATCCCTCATCCATCGATCTCATTTTGTGCACAAAAAGTTATAATAGCGGCTGCCCATCATGCAAAATGTCGATTCCCCGTACGGTTTCAGGCGAGCGTTAATAACTACCTGCAAAAGGAGGAGAAACGCCTTGCATATTTACCGCTCGCCCGCCGGTTCGTCATGCATCAGTGTTTCCAATTTTGAACTTGCTGCGTTGTGGCTGAGAGAGGACCTTTCAACCAGCATGTGATGCCCGATGTTCTTCACGGGTGGTACCTTCACAAGTTCTCTCATATCTGGGGTTCTCCACTCCTGCGGGGTTAGACGAGCTGGTCAGCAATCGCATCTGGCATCCAACTTCGATCCAAGTTTCGTTTCAGGCAAGTTTCAGGCGTCCGACAGCAGATAGTAATCATTGGCGTCGAGCCACGGCCAACACGCTGGTACCGTGACCCACTTTCCTCTGCTTCGGCGACTGCCTGCGGTGTACCCCGTTTGAGAGGGACATCTTCAGAGGTGCCCTACAAGCCGTCTAGGCTTTTCAGTGTCACTCGTGGACCCACGGACCCCGGACCTTTGGACCTTCGGACCTTCATCCAGTCCGCCGTACCACCGGACCGTCGGACTTTCCAACTCCTGGATGTTCTCAACTGCGCGACCCTTTTCCTTGTTCGACTTTTTAGCGAACCGCTGCATAGGCTTCTGTCCTATGCTTAGCTGGGTCTCTGTTCTTCAACTATTGCAATCGATGGATGGGTTCGCAACTTCGCATGCTCTCCGTGAGCCGCTCGCCCTGTGGCTGAAGTTTGCGGATGTACTACTAGGGGCACCGCCCAGATAGTAATGATCCTCGGAGAAGATAGGCTTGAGGACCGGGACACTGGTTCAACGGGCTCGTCTAATGCGACTTTGGGTGCTGGATTCGGAGTCGCCTCTTCCATATTGCGAGCCGATTATCGTTCGAGAGAGCGCGTGCATAGCATCGGCGTTTTCACACCTCGGTCATACGTCTTGAAACTCTTGGAGAGGTGATCTGCCGCCTGCATCTATCAATCGGATGGTCGTCTACGGGGTCTGTCCCAGTTGACCGGGACATGCGCCTCGCAGGCGAATGCACTCTCACTTACCACTCCCTTCCACGTCCTCAACGTCTACCCTAGTTTTCTGGAGTTGGCTGGAATACGATCAATCCAATGTAAACGAACTGCCTACATTTTCTGCCATTGGATCTTTATGTTCATCCTGCCTGCATGACCCTCCGACGTCTTTGCCCCTGCAGTGACTGTGACAGGTTTCGGGAGCACCTCCGTTATTGGTGGCACACGGGCCAGTGTCCCCGTCATGTAGAGTGGCCACAGCCGCCGGAGGATATGAAGGCTCGAGGACTCTACGCAGATTTAACGGGTTAGGCCTGGTGGAATGGGTGCGGATTTGCCTCCTCGAATTCCCGGGGTGATCGGATTTCAGAGTGAACGCGAGCACATTGCTTTACGTTCCTCGTACCTCGATGGCCTGCATGTATAGACCGAAGCAGTCTGTTTCCTTTATCTATTCGTCGGAGTGTAGTTGCTTGCTCTCGCGTTGTACGCTCCGATCTGGACGCTGCCTTCGCAATAACTTATCGCACAGACTAGTGGGACCGCGATACCAGGCGTCGGAACTTTGTCTGTCCGTGACAGGAAAGACAGATACCCCTTCAGTGTCAAAGGTGAGTTGGACTGGTCCGGGATGTTTCAGTCTGACACAGGCAGAAGCGGGCTCACGCGCGAATACCGCTCCTCACAAATTCAGAGTCCTGGGGAGTACTTGCTTGCAAGCCGGACAAAGGTGCGACGATCCCTCCGCACGCGGGCGGTCTGGTAGCAATCTAGGTATTGGGTGGCCATCAAAGCGACAGCCTGTTTTCAGCATGCCATGCTGTCTAATCCAGTGTTTAGACATCGGACCCGCGAGTTACCTGCGGTCGCCTGTGGACGATTCTTGTCACCGGGTAGAGGGGACTCGCTGCTCCCAAACTGGGTGCTTCCGGGACAAGACACAACGGACAGAGGTTTGCGAGAGAGGTATAAAAGACAGCAACCTGAACGTGGATTCCTCAGAGCCGGTCTCTCCACAGCATCTACACCAACTACAGCAGGTCTACCCAAGCACTTCAGCCCCCATTACCATCCCAGTAAGCTCTGCACGCCATTCATGCCTCGTCGAAAACCAACAATGCGGTTGCAGGAATGAGGAACGCACTCTTCTACGTTTTCGCCATCTCCATGCTCTCCCAGCTCCGTGCGGCGCCGTTGCCGATGAAGGAGGGAAGCCTCGTCTACAACTCACCCAGCAACGCTGTCAACGCTCCGAATGATGCCAGCGCCCATGACCACTACGGATACGTCGTTGGACCAGGCCACGACGACAAGCACACCAACGTCGCGTTCATCACATCGCACCCTCGTCCTGAACATGCCACCGTTCCAGTCTCGGAGATTCAACCCAAGAAGGCTGCCTCGTTAGGAAATGCCCACGTCGTCGTGCACCCATTGCACGAGTTCGAAAACGACAAGCTTCGGCCGCATAACAAGGTGCCTTTGAACGAGAAGGAGCACGCGAAGTTGGTTGCGGCCACAGAGGAGGCGAAGAAGCACGCTGCACCTCCTCCTCAGGCTCATCCAGCACCTCCTCACGTGCTCCTGGAGGTGCGCATGGAGCACAACCGCCTGCGCACGCACCTCCTGTCAAGATGAGCGCAAAGTCCGCCCCGTTCGTTCCTGGAGCTAAGCACTCGCGCCGCTAGGCTCGAACTCTGGATGATTTTGGTCTCATGTAGTAGCACGCATCCCTAGAGCATGTCAGATCGCATTAGTTCGAAAAGACAAAACATACTCGCTGGTGTATTTCTGAAATAGAGGCGGACAAGACCTCCAGTGTGAGGAAGGGCGGTACGACAGATTGCAAGCGCAGAGGATGGGTGCTCGACTTCGGCTCAAACCTGCCACCATCTGAAGGATGCTAATGAGATAATGAGTTGACGGGAAGATGGTAAGGCGACAACCTACACGGTACGTCTCCACCGATTTCTCTGCCCCCTTGCGGGACACCAGAGCCCGAAAGGGTAGGACAGTAGGGTGTGATCGATGATCGCGCTGATCATTTCAGATCAAGCGCATAGTCATCATTCCTTGAACCCAAACCACGAGCATCCTGAGCGCCTCGCTTTTGCCGTCTTGAATTCGCCTTCCCCAACATAATTTCTCAAGCCTTCGTCTACTTGAGTATATCGTACACACCCGACGCACCCCTCCTCCACCCCTGGGAGATGCGGTATCCCCAGCAGGTACACGAGGCGCTCTTCCCAGACCGGTGACAGCAATCTCCAAGTCAAAACAAGAACGAACCATAACACCCATACAATTTGGGACATCACTGCACTGGAAGACCACCACGTACGCAAAGATAGTGGGCTATATTGACGAGTTGAACGAGGCTGGGGGAGGAGAGCAAAGGCATTCCGGCACGTCATTCATCTTCTTTGTTCTTTTCCTTTCATGGGTTTCAAAATCTTTTGTGCTCCTCTCGAGAAAGGCACCTTTTTTGTTTGCATGACCCGCGGGATGCTTGCCGGCAGTCTTCTCCAAGCATGCAGCTGTGTGTGACGAATCTCCTTCCGTCTACCAGATCATTGTCCATTGTTGTTGTTTCTTGGGCCTAGCGGCCACTTTCCTCCTCCTTTTCGGACGAACGGCCCCTCGAACTGTCTTCCTTTCATACGTCCTTGCCTGTGTCCCTCTCCGATGACTCTGCGCCGTGTCTGTGGCTTTTCTAGAGCGCACCTTCGTTGTTGGTGTCAATCTAGTATCCACAGTGACAGGGCGGTTCAATTCTTGGAGATGACCACCTCTTGAGCGTAGTAGACAGGATTTGGTGACAGAACTGGGTTTGCGATGGGTGTGGATTCGCCCCCCTGGGTTCTTTCGCCGTAATCGACACATGGAAGAGACGCAAGCATCTACATGCACTTCACGCTTCTATGTGTCTCGATCAGGCTGAAAAAACCTGTTTGGGCGATCCGTTCCGTCAAGCACACTGGGAATCCTTCTGCAGGGAATCATCAACCCCTTCACCCCAATCCTTCCACCATCTATCCGCCTCCACAGCACCATTCTCATCATCCGACGTACACGCCATACCACCCTTCGCTCCTTCCTCAGTCGTCCTATGCGACGCAGTCTACCGCCGGCTATTATTACGATCATCGTCAGCCACATCAGATCGCTCACGTCCCCCAACTGGTCGTCTCTGATCACAGCCGTCTTGATGTCAGCCGCGTCGCTGCTCACCCGTCCTCGACGACCGTCCGACCGCGCTCGCCTCTCCCTCCTTCATCCTGTTGCTACCGCCACCCAGCAACCATCTCGTGTTCGCGTACAGGAAGCTGCACCAACGTCTGAGCTGCTTGGCTCCGTTCGTAATGCTTGTCCTACCTTGCCACTGTCGGACGCAACTTCGAGAGGCTCGATTCAAGCTTCGAGCTCTCAATCGTCGCCTGCGACCGTTCCCCACCCTCCCCCTGCGCCGATTCCAGATCCACCCCTTATGCTACAACTGCGGTCACCCTGGACACTACGCAAGATCTTGCAGCGCACCACAGATACCGAAGAACGTTTTGCGTAATGTACACCGCGCGATGGAGTCCTGCACGCGCCGTCCCATGACGAAAAGCTCCCTTCCTTCGCCTGCGATCGCCTCTGTTACATCCGGCCTTTCAAGCAAAACCTCGTTGCATGCAGATACTCCCTCATCATCCCCTCCCCCACCTCGTTCGAACAAGACGTCTCAACCTCTTGCCTCGCTCAATGGTCTCTTTATCATCGAGCTGAAGGACGGCAAGGTCATTGGTGCGCCGAAACGTATCGTCACCCGCTCGTTATCCCGCACCATTCAACGCGCTTCCAAAAAGGCTGTCAACGAGCACCTGGAGCCAGCCGCATCTCGTGTTCATGATCACGGCAAGTCTATCCAAAACCCCCGTCGTATGGATGCCTCCTCCCGCGTGAACCCTTCCGATGATGTCCATTCGAAACCCAAACCTTCCCCTACGCCCGTTCATCTCGCACCATCCGAACGCCTTTCCCCGAATCTAAACAGCAAATTGTCGGACGTCCCTAAGGCCACCCCTGTCGTCTGCGATCGCGTAGCTGTCCATACCTCGGCCAACCCCCATTCACTTTCATCACAAACACCATCGCATATCTCATATAATCATTTATACGTTGCTCCTCTTCGCAATTCCGCTGCTCCTACCCCCGCACCGAGTACGGCTCCCGCGTCAACCACAACCATCGCCCCACATACGCCGACCAAGGCACCTCGCTCTTCCACCGAGACCCGCGATGTTTCGCCCTGCGTCACCTCGACAGATATCACTCGCTCATCCCAAGTCACTCCATCGACGATGACCCCCCACATCGCCGTGCCTCGTTCCTCCTCGCACGGCGCCCCGCCTCATCCGGCCTCCTTCTCTATGCCCTATGCAACGGCTCCACGCGCACACATCCATTCTTCTGAAAAGATCCCTCCCCCCAACTCAACTCCCCTCGCCCCTGTCAACTCCGACCCCCGATATCAGGCATACGTTCATTCCTGGTTCAGAACAGTACCTCCCTCACATTAAAGCTCTGGAGTCCAACCCACGAAGTACCCATGATAAATTAGCTACTCTGGGAGACATCCTCCGTCGCTCCTTTGTCGCTCTCTGGAGAGGGGGTAATGTCAGGATATCTCCCCCCCCTTTCTCCCCTTTCTCCCTTCCTCCAGCCTCGACTAGCAGTCTCGCCTGTCAGCCGCCTCCTCCTGTATATATACGGCGGCTCTCCTTCCTGTAGACTCCATTGTTGACCTCTTGTACCCACGGATCTCTTGATCACCCTTTGGCTTTGGCCCTTCTTCTCCTCTTCGAGACCTTCTCGTCCTCGTTCGGTCTTGCGATCCTCACACTGTCTACATACACTGTAAATTCTTGACAGATAGCTCTCCGCCCAATTAATAACATTCTAATCTGCCCCCTTCCTCTCAGATCTCTACTAGTACTATCGCTACAGTATGCCTGAGGGGTGTCTGGTGGACGATATCGCCTCTCCGATACGCCGCAAAAGATAGGGGCTGATCGCGCTGATCTCTTCAGATCAAGCGCGCTTGGGTTACAAAGCTCCTTGAACCCGAACCACGAACATCGACGCCTTGCTGCCATCTTACCGGCCCACTTCATTGCTTTCATCATAGAAAATTCTGCTGCAGATATGGTCCACAACGCTCCACCTGCCGCCGTTGGAGATCCATCGTCGTCTTCCGTCTCCGCACCAGCAAACCCACCCACGCCCTCCTCTTCAAGCGTATCCGAGTCAGCAGATCCCACCACGTCAAACTTTCAAACCCCCACAAAACGAATCCTTACACCAGAACAACTCGCAGCTTTCCAGCAGAGTCCGACGCACGCAGAGATCGTAGAGTTCATTGATGAGCTGAACGAGGCGGTGAAGGGGGTGAAGTTGCGGGATGGGGAGGAGGAAGCTAAAGGGATTCCGGTATGTCGTCTCCTGTTCCTGGTGCCTTTCGCGATTTCTGGGGTTTCCCTTTCTCCTTTAGAGAAGAAGATGGTCTTGTTTGCGTGACCTGTCGAGTTCCTCACCTTTGCTCTTCCCCAGAAATCCAGTTGTGTGTGACTGTGGCGGTTGTCGGGCGTACCCTTTTGACTGGGTCACACTCGAACCACATTGTTTCCACCCATACTGCATACTAGGGGATGGTAAAACTGGAGGAATGGACACCCGCGGTACGATGGACGGGATTGGTGCGATTGGGCACGGACTCGCCTTGTCCAGACTTCGAGGCAATCGATGTTCAAAGAACGCGGGCGTGTGGCCTTCGGTTCTTCGGTTCTTCGTGTCTCGATCTCTTGATAGTTGAGGACCAGGCGATCTGACGCTGTTTTCGTTGATTTTCTTGGTCTTTGCCTGTTCAGACATGAGAACATGAAGAAAGGATTGGATCCGGTGGGACGATGAACATGGACTCGCCTCGACTAGATCTCGAGGTGAACGTGGCCCAGGGGGGACGCGGGCGGTTTGCTTTGCGTTTTCATGGCTTCGATTGATTAGGAATGAAAGTTGAGGCTCTCCATAGTGTCCTCGCCTTCACTGGATCGTCGTCTTTTCCCTGTTTTACGCTTCATTTGGCAGTGTTGCCGTCTTCATCTCATCTACCCTCTTTCGTCCCTGTCCATCTTCTTTCCCCATCTCATCTTACTGCTCGCTCTCAGATCACTAACCACCCTCACCCACAGGTCATCCAAGCCCTCCTCACGATCCTGTCTTCCGTCGAGTCCATCGCCCAATCTACTCCTCCCGTCGAGAACTCGGCATCCAGGTTCGGGAACCCAGCCTTCCGCCACTTTTACGACAAAGTCGTGGATGCGTGTGTGGCTTTACACGAAGAGCACCTCGTCCCGCTGGGGTTGCCAAGGGAGAGTATAGAGGAGCTGAGAGTGTACTTCCAGGAGATGTGGGGAAGTAGGACGAGGATTGATTATGGGAGCGGGATGGAGTTGAATTGGCTATGCTGGGTTCTGTGTCTCAAAAAGCTTGGCCTCATCCCCTCTTCTTCCTCTTCTCCCTCTGCGAAAGACACATTGAAATTCGTCGTAACCAAGGTCTTTTGGAGGTACATCCAAGTCATGCGTCTCTTGCAGAGTACGTATTGGCTGGAACCTGCGGGCTCGCATGGAGTGTGGGGGTTGGATGATTATCATTTTTTGCCGTTCCTCTGGGGGAGTGGGCAGTTGGTGGGGCATAAGTGGATTAGGCCACGGGCGATACATGATCAGGAGGTTGTGGAGGAGTATAAACTGGATTGGATGTATTTTGGGTGTATTGCGTTTATTAATTCGGTGCGTCTCCTTCCTTTCCTGTCTCTGTCCATTCATTTTTCTATGTATCGATCAAGCGTATGCATACGAGGACACGGAATGCTAATTGGGTACTATGCAGGTCAAGACCGCCACCCTGAGATGGCACAGTCCGATGTTGGATGACATTTCGGCTGTGAAGACGTGGGACAAGGTTAATTCGGGTATGAAGAAGATGTATTTGGCGGAAGTGTTGGGCAAGTTGCCTGTCATGCAGCATTTCCTGTTCGGCTCGCTCCTCCCTTTCCCTTCATCGCTTGCGTCGCCCACCCCTTCCTCTCCCTCTACCGCACTACTTTCCACGGAGACGCCTAGTGCTGCAGCAACACCAGGCGCCGTCCACGAGCACAAGGAAGCGAGAGTGTGGACACAACCACGCTCCTCGGACAGCCGGGTCTATCCACCCTAAGGTTCTCGCTTCCCTGCGAGCGAGAGGCGAGGTGCTCCCGGGAGAAGAGGAAGGCGATTCGGGAGGAGCAGGACAGAGAGACGTCGGGTGGGGAGATTGTTGTGGAATTCCAGTTCCTAGTGTGTTTGCTGCTGCTCAGGCGGAGGGAGGTGGAGCAGGGGCCCAAGCCCAGGTGAGAGGAGGGTATAAGTTGAGCGGGGCTAGGCCTGTACCATTTGACTAGATGTAGATGTATATATAGCTATGATATCCCTTCAATATCCCTCTACCCGGGCTGAAAGCCCCTATGATTTTAAATTCCGTGATGGCGGCAAACTGCTCGGCAGCGTCGCCCTCCTGTCAGGATCGTGGGAAGTTGTGATGTGGGCCCTTTTTCGACGGCCTCGCCATCGTTGCTGACAACAACACCCATTCCTGCTTCGTCTCTTCCGCTCCTTTCCTCCCTTCTCTCACCTTCTTTCGACGCCCTCAGGGACTAGGGCGCCCGTATACACCGTCGCGGGGTCCATTCAGGGTCTTTTGAAGGGCGGTCGCATTCAACCGGCCTACTAGACGACAACGGCGACAGCAGCAGAATACCGACGACCAGGCGACTAGGTCACAACTATAGAAGAATTCAAAAATGGCGGCACATCGACCGTCTTCGATGTCGCTCAACTCGTCGTCGCTCGTACACCAAATTCCGAGAGACAAGCTCGACAGCATTACCGACCTCTCCTCGCTTCCCCTTCCCAGCATCAACGATGACACCATCGTCGCTGTCCTGCGCGAACGGTTCATGACCGACCACATTTACACCTCTTTGTCATCGAACGCACTCGTCGCTTTGAACCCGCACAAGTACGTGCAGAGCAACAGCGATGCGACGTGTAAGCGGTACGCAGACGAGTATCGGGATGTAGAGCTGTATGAGGTGTTGGAGGATGGAAGGAGGCGAGAGAGGCTGCCGCCGCATGTGTTTCAGTTGGCGGCGAATGCGTATTATCATATGAGGAGGACTGGCCAGGATCAGAGTATCACGTTTACGTGGGTCGTCTCTCTCTACACTAGCACTGGACGTAGGCTGACGGCTTGATTCTTTGACATGCCATCGAATGAATCTACTGTCCATCTACGCCGGATTACACTCAAACTACGCAACACCACCCCCTACTCCGGCGCCGCCTTCCCACCATTGCTATGCTTCGCCGTGCTTCTATCATCATCCACATCGCCGGATCCATATTATCTCCTCTGATCGCTTCATCTCCCTACTTGCAGCGGAGAGACATCGTCAGGCAAAACCGAATCCAGACGCCTCGCCACCAAGCTTCTGTTGTCGTTGAGCACACCAGCCCCGGGAAAGAAGAACAACAAACTTGCATCATCCATCCCTGCCGCCGAGTACGTTCTCGAATCCTTCGGCCACGCTCGGACCCTATTCAACCCAAACGCCTCGCGCTACGGCAAGTACACCGAGCTGCAGTTTACCGCCAAGGGCCGGATATGCGGTGTCAAGGTTCTTGATTATTACCTCGAGCGTGGACGTGTGGCGAGTGTGCCTAGTGGAGAGAGGAACTTTAACGTCTTTTATTACCTCGTGGCTGGCGTATCCCCGGAGGAAGGAGCGCATCTGCGTATCAACGACAAGAGCGTGTTCAGGTATCTCGGAGGCCAGCGGGGCAGTCTGTCCCTTCACCATCAAGGAGCGTATGCGAGTTTGGGTGGGAGGGGTTTGATGGGTGGAGGAGCTATCCCTCAGCGCGACGAGGATTCCCAAAAGTTTGATTCACTCAAGATCGCCCTCAAGACCATCGGGTTCAGCAAGAGGCATGTAGCCCAGACCTGCCAAGTCCTCGCCGCCATCCTCCACCTCGGTAACCTAGAGTTCATCATCGACCGGCACCGGAACGAAGACGCTGCGGTTGTACGAAATACTGATGTACTCGGCGTCGTCGCGGATTTCCTTGGAGTCGCGCCGAGTGCTCTGGAGAGTGCGTTGAGCTACAAGACGAAGCTTGTGAAGAAGGAGCTGTGTACCGTATTCCTCGATGTGGACGGTGCAAGCGACAATCGGGACGACCTCGCCAAGGCCCTCTACTCCCTCCTCTTCAACTGGATCAACGAGCATATCAACTCGAGGCTTTGCGCCAAGGACGACGCCGGCATGTTCGAAACGTACATCGGCCTCCTCGACCTTCCCGGCCCGCAGAACATGAGTTCCCGCCCGAACAGCCTCGACCAGTTCGTCGTCAACTATGCTAACGAGCGCGTCTGGGGATGGATCCGAGAACGTATGGTCGGTCCTGAAGTCGTCAAGGAGCACGTCAGCGAGGGTCTCGAAGCGTACGTGCCCGCTTTCGCTGGTATCAACCCGAACCTTGGCGCAGGCGTCAACCCGAGCATCTCGGGCGGTCTGGCGTTGAGCTTGGGGTGGAACGATAATACCGAGACTCTCCGGCTTATGCACCACTACCCTGGAGGCCTGATTCATATTATGGACGACCAGGCGAGGAGGCAGCCGAAGAAGACGGATGGGACGATGGTGGAGGCGTTCCAGAAGCGGTGGGGCAACCATTCGAGTTTCAAGACTAGCGGCGTCGTCGATACCTCTACATCCCCCGCTGCTGGCGGGGACGACGAACGTCGGGATGGGCGCGAGCTTTACGATTTCGCATTTCAACGGTCCAGTGACAAGTACCTCGCTGAACACTTCCTGGAACGTAACCTTGATTCGATCAATGGTGACTTTGTGTCGTTGTTGAGGGGTACGGCAGATCCGAGCGCGGTGCATCATCATACGGCAGCCCGCTTGGATGTGGGGATGGCTGCGGCGGAGGGGTATGGGAGTATCAACCCGTTTGTGAAGGGTCTCTTCAGTAGCGGGGCGTTGAAGCTCGAGGCGTCGGCACGGAACGAGGATACGATCGTTAGCGCGCAGAAGAGTGTAGGTCCGATGCGGATGCCGAGTGTTAGGAGGAAAGGGACGGTGAGGAGGCAGCAGACTAGTGAGGCGACGCAGAAGATGGATGGGATTGAGGAGGGCGATGAGGGTGACGGGCCTTTCGTTGCGCCGCATGAGCACAGAGCGAGTGTGGATGATAAAGCGAAGAAGGGGGAGAAGGAGGGGTTGCTGAGTGTCCTTGCGGGCGACAGAGGAGAAAAGACGGCGTGTGTCGCGGGGTCGTTCAAGCAGGCGCTGGATACGCTGTTCGAGACCTCGGCTGATGGGTCGACACCAGCCAGTAGCCTCAGCGACGTTGAAACCCTGAGCAGGAAGATTCCGTCAGCAGTGTACACAGTTCACAATATCCCGTACTTACGACTGCATATTGTCTTAAGTCACGAGCAAGCTGAGCAAGTTCGCCGGTCCTCCTCTTCCTGAGCTGTAGTGGAAGTGGCGGGGGTTCTGGAGGACGCCTGGGCAGAGGTTTGGGAATAAAGCAACCAAACCGTCATATCCATCGTCGGAGACCGTGCTGGTAGAGACCCGAGGGTGCACGTGGATGGGGTGGAGTCTGGGTCGAGTCTCCCGACGTATCCGAAGCGGTAGAATGCCGAGGAGAGCCATCTCTGACCGAAGGCGAGGCGTAAAAAATGGGGTAATTCGATAGTGTTGCGGTGCTAGTCAAGTCCTCGTCTCCATCCGGTCGTCGTAGGCTATAATCCGAGTTCGTTGCTGTTGACGGCGTAGACGGTACACTGTTAGGGACAAGGTCTTGAGTAGGGATAGGAGCAGAGAGCGAAGCAGGAATGGAGGCCGAAGGCCCCCTGGCAGAGAACGGCGTCGTCGCAGGCCGGCGAGACATATAGCAAAGACGGATTGAAGAGGTGGTCGGTAGAAGGGAGAGGAATACTTTACGATTCCCTCTTGCATTCAGCTTATATCTGCGGCCAGACAACGAGATTGCCTCATGCAGATGACTATGGTCAGGGTTCTGTTGACCTACTTCCCTCGCAATTGTCATGCGCCACAAAGTTCTGCAGTGGTGCTGGTGGTCTAGAAAAAGGCAGTTGAACTCCCATCGATCGGGAAAAAGATAACACACTGACTTCACTCCAAGATGGAGCCAGTTGCCCGGACGCAGAGCGTGCACTAGGAAGCCTGAGGAAGGGTTGAAACGCGAAAATGAGCGGATTATTCTGTCAATCCTGAAACACTCCGACCGACCTCATGACACTCGGACTGAAGATATCGGGTTGACACGGAGTTGCGAGGTGCCACCAACGTTGACGTTGGAAGCTGGTTGGCGTACCCAAGGTCGCCTTTATTTGGACTTATCATGCTGCCATTGGACGATAGCCAACTGAGTCATTGAGCCAAGTGTTTTGTCCTGTTCATGGAGTGATATCATGCTCAGGGTTTCTTGACAATGAGGGACTCCTGGTTCATGGGTTGGAGCTCTTGAGTGAGGTGCTGTGCGATGCGATATCGGATTTACTTCCGGCGTAGCAAAGAATCATATCAAGAAACGCACCGCATAACAGGAATCCGGTCCATAGTTGAAGGTGGGCATGATTTTGAGAGGCGATGGAAGGGACCGTCAGTGGTCGACGATTCTGCTCGCGACCCTGCCAAGGTCCAGTGCCAGCCCAGGCGAAGACGACGGCCGAGAGAAGTCCCAGCGAACCACGGTTGCTCGCTTTAAGAGCCTGAGGGAAAGATACTCAGATACCATGCTCAACAAATTCACCGAGCAGGAGGGCACCGGGTGAGCGCCGAATGACTGATAAGCGCCTTGCGAGTCCTTCATCACGATTAGCAAGTTCTGCTCGCTTGCGGTATCAAGTAGACTGTTTCTACTCAACTTCGACTTATAGCCTATCTCCGCCGACATTTAGGTGCACATTGTGTCGGAAAAAATTGGGCATGTATCGGCGGAAATGAGCATGCCGAGAACATCGAAGCTTCGCGATGTGTCGAATTGCTTTTGTTCTTGTGACGAGTCACGGTCACATCGCCGCTTCGCAGGTTGACTCCTCCCATCATCTACTGCGGGGCTGATCTTGAGTCGCCTCTATATATCTTCCACTCCAGCGCTACCTTCCCATAATCCATTTTCTCCGCGCTTGCCATGACAGAGACCCTTAGGGCAAATTTCGACGACAGCTGGGTTGGGGAGGGGTAGGTTCGCCTTTGCTCTCCCTTTGGTTTCACGTCAACTGAGCCAGAATTGAGCAGGATCGTCGCCTCTCAAGCGGCCGCCTATCGTCCAGGTCGTTCCACGGCGCAGGACTCCCCGAGACCCCGAATTCGAACGTCTACGCCTACTCCGACCCCTTCTACCCGCACCACCATTCTGGACACAGAAACGGTCATGAAGATTCTAGACACATACAGCGCGATACGCACGGTTATGGACCGAACCCCCAATCCCTCCGCCAAGCTAAAGGCTGACTTTGACACGGCGGTCGCCCTATTCAGTCAGCTGATTTTTCAGTACGACAAGTTGTCTGACGAATCGCGTTATCTTGTGGATATGTTCACGGAGGTCCTACTCCATCAAGCCTGAGCCGACCAGCGTCTAGGTACGCCTTGCTCTCCGACCTCTCACTGGCGTCTCGATCAACTGACTCTCACTACTCAGTCTCATCAGGATTCCGCTACGCCCCCACTTCCTTGGGATCCTCTCATCTCGTTGAGGGCCGCAGTGCCGCGACTATCTGCTGTCCGTCTCAACAACGCTTGTATCACGTATAATTTCAATCGACATTTATTGTAATCCGTTGGACAACACCGTTGCTTTGTACCACCATCACAATTCTTTCGTTGTCACAATTCGTAATTCTTAATGCATGATCGCTCCTTGTGATGACCTCTTCCCCACCTTCGTTTCAAGAATATACAGTTTTCATAAGTGGAGAGGCGCACCAAACTTCGACGATACCCCTTCACCCCGGAGCAGTAAATTTCAGTTACTCTATCTTGGAACGGATAGCTAAAGCCTATTCTCGCGGTCAACCCACAGGCTGGACACGCTCCAAGTCGTCCCTCCTCCCACCAGGTCCATGTGCGCTGCTTTCTCCACTCCCACCGACGGATGCTAACACGCCGAGATACACAGCCAAGCTTCCCGAAATTGGCTCAATATACCCATGGGCGTGCACAAAGGTTGATGTCATAGCAGTCCTGACCCTCACCACTGTCAAGACGGTTGTCTTCAACCAACGGTCACCAGTCATCGCCTCAAGACACAGCCTGACAGCCCGGCGGTCAGCCCCACCGCGACGACGGGACCGTGAACTTATTGTTTTACGAGTAGCTTTGGATACTGATTGGTTTCCATGGATCCATATGTTCTCAATGCCCAGCGGTGACGCAGCTGCGTCTATGGAAAGAGCGTGGTTTGACGTTCGCCAGAGCATTTTGTCGTCGCTGTTTCTGCTCACGCGCTAAGCCCTTCCCACAACATGATATGGCCACAAACCTTTATAAAGGTGCGCATTTTTTTCATCGTCCTGCACCAATTCACGGCTTTAAATTGCTCTCCTCTCAGGCTCCTGCCTCACTCAACAACTGTCAACGATCATCCCATAATTGCGATGGCCAAAGCGTCGACCCCATACCCTTCCGCCTCTCATGGACGCCCCCGTCGGCAAATCCGCCTCCCTTTGCGCTACCGCGAAAGCGTTTATTCGCACCAACGGCTTTCAGATATATTCGGGATAGCTGCTGCACCGGGGTCACCGCATCTTCAACCCATCCAGGATTGCGACAGTCCAATGAGAGACGCGAAGGAAGAGCCCGACGTTCCGCAAATCAAAATTGAAGCGGAAGCTCCTATGGAAATCGATGCTCCTGGTATGTTTTAGTTTGAGAGCCTTCGGAGTAGGCTCACTAATGTTTCGCGGATATAGGCGCCGAAGCTCAGCAGGTGCCTCCCTGCCCTTCACCGTCTGGTGTCGACTGGAGTTCTGCGGAACCCCAGCAGGGTTCCACTGGGAATTCCGCTCAAGGCTCCCAGAACGACTTGCCCGATTTCATTCCTCGTCGCCGCTACGAACGCCTTGAAAGAGAATTGCGGTCGGAAGTGGAAGTGCATCGCTCTAGATTCGATAGCCTCAAGAACAGGCTCGATCGCCTTGAGCGATCAGAGCAGCGCTTGAAGAAGATGCTCAATAGGGACCGGGAGAGGCTGGCAGACAAGGCGGTGGAACTGGAGGAGGCGCTTCGCACTCTGGAGAAGTTAGAAGAGAAGCTTGACCAGAAGAACGAAACTATTGAGACGCTTACAAGAGATTTGAAGCGCTACCGAAGCTGGTGGCTCAACGAGTACTACTGTCTCAAAGTAGCTCTTAGCCTGGCTCGGAACCCGAAGGACGCAGGGGTGCAGGCCATGAAGGAGTCATCTCATGCTCGCTACATGACATGGTATGATAACTGTGCTCATTAGATAGTTTGTGCTGGTGTAGTCAGAGCTGGTTGTTGTGATGCTGTGTATCTAGAACTCATATTCGATGTATCTCTGCCTGCCATCCCAAGTTTGTGAACAAGCGACTGGCCCGCATACTTACTGTATATCGGCTAGCAGAACGAGCCATAAGGTCGTCCCTGGCGGATGCGTCCCATGAGGAAAGGCGCTATTTTTGGCTGACCTTCCGATTCGGAGCTGGCCTTGATCCGTGATTAGTCATTCCCCCGACGGAGTGAGACGGACGATAGGCTTGGCAACACACCCTCGCGGCGTTCTCCCTATCACACATTTTCCCTCCGAACTAGCGCTCCAGCTCAACCTCAGCGCTGCCATTCACAGCAAGTCCCCTGCATAACCCCATTTCATTGGGAAACTCCACACACAGCCGCACTGAACGCCAGAAGGAGCGAAAGCAGCGACGGCTGGGCTCGCGTTATTCACCCCACAAGTCTATCGACCGACTCAAAGGTCGAGGGGATGGAGGAGGAGGTAATTGGGTATGGCGGTGGCAAGGCGAGCATCTCTACGCACTTGAACCCTGTGGATAAGACCCAAGTGAGTGTCTCCTTAATGGGCTTAAGAATTAGCTCACTCACCTACCCTCTGCCGCAGAAAGCAAAGGGTTCGCGTGCTTCCTCCATGTCCCCTAGCACTCTCAAACCTCGTTTGGGCACCCAGGTGGCGGGAATGGCCAGAGAAGACCGCGGAGCAGCATCAAGTGCACGGACAGGTTCATGTCTGTACACCAACACAGTAGTCGTGAGTAACTACCTTTCTCTCCTGACCTGAGAACCGTTTACTTACCCCAAGCAGAACTTCTAGCGGCGATTGCAGGAACTTTAGGGTCGCATCTGGCGTATATTTGCCCTCAGGACGTTGTTTCTTCACATCAAGACTGAGGAGGAGAGTTTGGGAGAGGATAGATACTGGGAGAGCCGCGTTGCATGCTCGTCACTGTGGAATTCTTCAAGTATTCGCATTAAAATTCCGGATTAGCCTGCTTACCTTGACCTATTCTCTGGGCAGCTATTGTTGACGGGGGCCGTGACGTCTAATACCACGCCCTGCAAGATGAGATTTTCGCTCAGCTGGAGGCCCTTCGCCGATCATAATATCATGCTTCACTCTCATGCCCGAGCACTCAGAGTCAAAGGTGAGTACGCAGAACATACTTTCTGTTCGCTCGACTCACCCAACAAATTTTCTTCAGTGTCCGGAGCAATGATTCCGTCAAGCAGGAATTGCTGAATCGGCCTTCCAGACCCATTCGCTGTTTAATGGTCGACGGAGAACAATTAGGCACTACAGCAATTGCCTGACGCACTTTGGATCCTCTGGACCTGGATCTGTGAGTCATGCTGATCGCCTCCAGCTTCTCCTTCCCAAATCAACTCATGCAGTGGGGAGCCTCGTAACCCCTTGCGGGAGAGACCATCTTCCAAGCACTTCCGTACACAGCCTCCCATGCTGTATGTCCCCGCATCCAACGCCCCACGCCCCCACTGCAACATCAGCACAACCCTCAACACACTTGGAACAGCAGCCAGCGTATTCCTTTTGCACCGTCTACCATGTCAATCAGACCTCCCCAGCGCCCATTGAGTAGTTGCATCGATGCAGAATCCCATTCCCACCACACGGCGCTCTGAACGCCCAGCCCGTGCTGGTCACACCACGAACGGAGATGCCTCAACCATGGTCACCGACAACAAAACGTCAAGCAGAGCGCCAGACACAATAGCGCACGAGGAGTCTGCAATCTGTGGCTACATCCCAGCCTTACTCGCATTCGCTCATCTTCAATGCGAGTTACGACTGAGCTATTGAATTGGTTAGGAGTCATGTTTCGCGTCAGCGAATACTTCAAAAGACACACTCTCTCTAGAACCTGCGGAACGATGGCGGAAATACAAGCCTCTGCTCATGGCGCCTATACACCAGCGGGCAAGAACCGAGCGAGCGAGCGACGAGTTGTGGTGAGCATCCGAGTTGGAGCCTTAGCAGCACCAAACCTCCTGAGCGAGCCACGATTGGAGCTGACGGTTAGTTATTCAAAACTTAGGTATCTGTATACCTTTCTGACACTTTCATGCAGCTAGCCGCCGTAGACTCGCGACGAGACCGTCTACCAGCACGCCGACGATCACCGGCACACCTGAGGGGAGGGTTCGAGGGTAAAGGTAAGGAATGCACATATCCTTTGGTTGACTTACCCCTCAGACACCCAGCGCAAAGGTCCCAAGACCGTCACATCTCGATCAGCGCGAGATTCTCCAACACCCGACGCTCTTATCGTCCCGTCTCTTCCATTTAGACAAGCGCAGCGTCGTTGTATAGCGTATAGGTATGTCTAGGTTCAAATCAAAGGTTGATGAAAAGCTGACCTATCTTTGGTGTTTAGTTCAGAGAATTGTCGACGCTCGAGCTCAAGTCAAGGCGGTACATGCGAGAGGGAGGGAAGACAAGAGGCAGTGCAGGGTCAGCTCTGCGTCGAAGTCGAGATGCTCATGGATGCGCGTCTGCCAAAGCTTGGCCACGCCCTATGGTAATTGTAGGACTGTCTGGACTCACCACGTCTCGAACTTACTTCCAACACATTCGATGTATACAGTGTAAGCTTCAGTGCGATGAAGAGACGGAGTATGCACATCATGATCATGCTTTCCCCTCTTCAATAACCCGGTTTCTCGGTGTAATTGCCCATAGACTAGCACACACTGGCACAAGCGTTCGGATCCCAAGGAGCTGGGCTGCCGGTGTACAAGTAAGCCTCGAGCGTCGTCCCAGGCCAATTTAAAGGTTCTCACCTTCAATTCGATAGCGCAGCCAAGAAAGAAACCGAGCAATTTAACATGAGGGTTCGAAGGGAGTATGGGAGAGAAACCAATCCTGAGGCAAGCCGGACTCTCGGTGGCCCGATCGGCCGTAATTGATCCGTTACTCCCGGATTGTGGAAACTGGCAATGAATATGGGTGAGGGGGATTGCTCGTCTAAGGTCTCATCTTCCGTTCTCCGTCGGAATGGCTTGCTTTCTACACTTCTACTAACTCAAAAGTTGCAAAAGTGTTCATCCCGTCTATGTATCTGACAGAATGTTTTGGGCTCGGCATCGGCAATACCGGCGTGATTGTGATCCATCTTTGGACTCGGCGCACTGAGGTAATCTCATTATTGTCATCATCACCGTGACGGCGGTCATCTTCATCCCAAACCTGCAGGGAGCGTCGCCTTCGCCGAACGCGAGATGGAGGGCCGCTTAGGCTTTGGATGCATCTTACTGTCCACC
>JANDKE010000796.1:8552-20037 GCA_027627275.1 Coprinellus aureogranulatus | reverse complement strand
CCTTTGAGCAACGAAAATCAACAAGTCCCACATGCACCGTCTCTGGACAATCTGCTGCTCCATGTCAGAAAATCTGTATCATTTTTGACGTCGGAATGAAGATATCTAGACGAGGCGGACTCTGGATGCCTTTCGCGACAAGATATGTAGATGAACGTTGAGGTGAAGATGATGGTTGAAGAATTAAACGAGCTTGGCGCGTTTTCCACGCCTCTGGAGATCCCACATGGACTGATTTGACTCTGAATACCTTTCTACGGCCTCCAAACAACTCCGGTTCTCACTGGGCATCATAATTTAGACAATTAATTTTAGATTGATATGACACANTAGTCCATATATGATGTCATTGATGATGTGTGACATAGGTGTGACAGACAAATTTGATGTGTGACAATAGTGTGACATCAGTGTGACATAATGGCTCAGCCAGCTGCTAGAATAGCTGAGCCATATATATCAATATTGGCTGGGGCAAGTCAACCATTTGGTTGAAGGCTGAGCCAGAATACAGGATTGGCTCAGCCAATATGCCCAGCCAACCTATTGGCTGAGACATAGCTCAGCCATTCCCAGCCATATTGTGCTCAGCCCAGCCACCTTCAGCCATAGGTTAGAAATATTGTCCAGGGCTGAGCCAATGGCTGCAGGTGGCCCCAGCCGAGGCTGGCTCAGCCTATGGCTGGGGAGTCTCTTAGATTGCTGGCTGGCAATTTTCAACAATCTAAGAGACTACCTCAGCCACGTGACTGAGGTGGTACCTGGTGGAATCCTTCGGGCGTTGCCCTGGGCTTGTGTGCCTTATGGGTTCTTGCTGACGGGCTGCCCTGTACGGCCTTAGGTGTATGCGCCCTTTATTAGCCTCAGTGCTTAGGCACTTGGGGTTCAAGCTTGGCGCAGAGGGCTGAGCGAGGGAGAGGCCTGCCCACATAACTCTTGTAAGGAAAGTGAGATAGAGAGCGACCTGGGCGACATCAGAAGAGGGAACAAGCGTAGGAGAGCTGCACAGGCAAGTGCAGGCAAGTAGCGCCTAGCCCATATCTATACTGCATTTCACGACACTTATGTACACTATTCGTGAGTTCATCCTTTCCCTGTCGTCTGCTGGCGATACTGATGATACGCAGATGTAATCTATTCATTGACGCATCGGCATCCAGAACTTCTCTTTGAACCATGCAACGGTGGATGCGAAAGCGCCCTCTTTCCCAGCCTTGACCTTTGGGTTCGACAGGTCACCCTTTATGGCGAATCCGTGAGTGCATCCTTCGAAGTACTCCCTTTTGTATCCAGGCATGAACTTGCCACCCCCGAGGATGTCATCAGCTTTGCCTTGAGCTTCGTGGGGGAAGGCAACATCGAAAGCGCAGCTGTTTATGAGAAGAGGTACATTGGACATCGCGGCATATCGCTAGGGACGAGTTCAGATTTGCGAGACATTGAATGCATGTTGACCTTGCCTCTAAATCTTCAGGAATCTTGAGCAGGGAAGGATGGCTGACAGCAGCAACGTCAATGATGTTCTCGAAGGCGAGATCGAAGACGTAGCGCGCTTGTGAGAATGGATACCATGAGTCATTGTTCACTGAAAGCTTTTCTGACGTACCTCCGAAGCAGTATCCAGTCGCCCCAATCGTCGCGACACCTTCCTCCTTCAGCACTGCAAGCACCTTATCCAGCGTGGGTCGAGTTTGGTCTGGGCTATGACGAAGGAGCCAGGCGGCCCACTCAAAAGGTGGGGCCTGCAGTCATCCCTCTATAGTCAGCTTCACCTGTAGTAGGGATTCAATAACTCACTCACGCCGGGGTCTAACGCATCCAGCGGAACTCCGTCACCATTCAAGATATCAGGAACAAGGGTCTGTCAAATATGAATATCTCATTACGACACATTGATGCTCTGACTTTCCGTACCTTCCATCCGTTCCGGGCAAAATCGTCAGCAAGCAACTGGGACAGTCGAAGAAAGGGTATGTCAACTACGACTTCATCACGGGAATCGGAACTCACTTACCTGCGTGTTCACCAGCTGAGGTCCGAAGGCATCAGGGAGAAGGAGAACAATGGTCGCCTTTGGGTAGTCTCCCGAGGGCAGCGCGACGTAGGTTGGTACCCCTCCTAACTCCTCCCATTTTCCTGAGTGATTCACTTCCGATCAGGGCTGGAAGGTCTCCCTCAAGTAGCGTGAGCTTGGGCCTACCTTTCGGGGTGCCTTCGTGGGTGACGCCTAAAATCCCGTCATGAGCCCTTGCAAGGAGCGGACGTGCCTAGAAAAGCCCACCTTTGAAGCAGTCCGGGCAAAGGCTCATGTTAAAGGAATTGTCAGGAAGAGATCTCCAACTATCCCTCGCAAAGTTAGTGACGTTCTAAGCCACCTTTATGGGAGTGCTGTAAGCAACTGGGAATTCTTACTAATCACAACGACAGGAAAACACATCTCGTTAAGCTGGGTACGAGAGATTAGGCCTTGCCTGCTGCGCATATCACTCAGAAGGGCAGATTGCGTATTCTGCCAGCGATAAGCTCACCTCATATCCCTAACGCCTGCCCACGAGGGTGAGAGCTGCTGCATGACTTACTGTATATAGGGCCGCCCTTTCGACGACTCAGGCTGTACTGAGCTGCAGCTGGCAGCGTGAAATCGTTTCACTTTCTTTGAGTTAATTCAGACATGACGGATACTAGGCTGTTCTTTGTAGATGAAGGCCGAGCGCTGAGCTTGAGGCTTTCCGGCATGAGATGATGAGAGGATCGAACTGTGAGTGCAAGTTGGTGTAGTAACTGCTTCGGCTCAAACAAGTTCTCCCTTAGTGATCAAGACGATCTCTTCTTTCGCAGATTCGCATCCACTTCGAAAGAGGCCGCAAGGGGGAGTCTCACTTAGATGCATAACAGCGAGGGCGCCCTTCCTCGCGTAATCGGCATGCTTCTTCAATATTGGCAACCCTAATTTGCCTACTGCCCGCTCTTCTCGAATCGCGGCTCGCGCATAAGTACCTCGTAAGGGAGATCAGACCACCCCTTGGGCGATCCCACTTTTACCCCGCCTGTCGATTCACACATTCCGTTCCCTCGCTGCCCAACTGCCATATTTCACGGCCCAAGCACGGTCATCGTTGTCTCCGTCCAAGATCATGTCGGCGGACTACCAAACCTACCTCGATGTTTTGACCCTCGTACGGCGTCCGCGACAGTCCCTCAGACTATCGATAATGTCCAAGAGAAGGGAATCTGTAAGGAACGTGGATCTGACCCTTCAGTCTTATATGTCGTATGGATTGGGCTCAGGTCCGGGTGGCTGCACGGTGTCAGGACTTGGTTGTTATAACGATCGTGCCGAGGGAGGGCCATGCAGGAGTTCCGCCTTGTTGGCATGCGCTCAGGTACGCAAACCTTATACTGGCTGTGCTGTTCTTCTCTGACCTCCACGGCAAGTGCTCTCTAGCGAAGGTACGGAGAAACGTTTGGACGTTACACGGCGGCCGGCTCACTATTTCACTACGAAGTACTGCTCTGGTCGCTGTCAACGACAACATTGGCCGAGGCACAAAGTCGAGTGCGAGAGTAGTTTAAACGACCCTAACTGGCTACCTCATTGGGTTAAGGAGTGCCGATCTCCCTCGTTCTGTACAGCACCATCGCAACTCGACATTTTCAATCGCAGCGGGACTGCAGGGGGGCGCCTATGGGGTAGCTTCCCTGCGTATGACGTCCTTCAACTGGCGTACAATGAAGGGGTGGCGGAAGCAGTGTATCAAGACTTTAAGATATGTTTCACGGGTGCGCCATACCAGGATGTCCGAAGCCGATAAGCTGATCACTTAGTAGCCGCCCGTGATATCCGGAACGTTGTCCAAACTGTAAACAATTTACCGAGAGGCTACCAGGGAACCTGCGACATCCTTGTGAACGACGACGACGCCATCTCTGCTAATCGCAACCTTGTTATTCTCTATGTCCTCATGACCGCGGGTCCGTCTATTGAAGAGGCAGCTGAACTTGCCCTCCATCTCATGTATTCTTCCCGACTGACAGCCAATATGGCGGCCTATCTGCAGCGCTGTGTACATATGATATACGGCGACACCTCGACCTACGGAGAAATGTCTTTCCAGCGTACCTTCTCGACGAGAGGTCGAGGGAAGCTTACCTCTATTCAACCGGCCATGGCAGTCAAGCGTCCTGTGGAGATGTTTCTGTCGCGCTTCGAGCTACAGCGGGCGATACGCCGAATGAAAGATGTGCTGTTCGACGTCTCGAGGCTTGATTATCGCCACAAATTATTGGCCGGACTGGAGCCTCCTCACCGACTTGCACACGTTTACTTTTGGAAGACCGGCGTTTTATCACCCTTCTCCCTGGAACTCAGTCCCTTCAACCAGCCCAATCGGTGAGTACCCTGATTCAAATCCTTAAGCGCGCGCCATTCAGTCATCGATGTCAGCCTGGTCTTCACACCCCAGGGTAGCTGGTTAGGAAAGGCCAATGACCTTTCGCCACTTCGCGGATGGGATATAGCCAAGGTCAAAGCCAGCGGGGTAAGACACGGACTCGACCCAACAGGGGACATCTTTGGGTGTCTTTTCTTCCACGTCAAACAAGAATTGAAGGAGTTCGCTTCCCGTATCAAGGAGTTCGACATCAACATCCACCAAACGCTGTTCGACCCTCGCTTGCTCTCTAAAGGGGTGACCAGTGGCGTGCTTCCGTCTTTCGCCAATGTGTCATTCGACCGCATTGATGTCGCAGATATGGGTGACGCACTTGGGATCTCCGAATGTCTTGAAGATTGGGGAGCGCTGCTTGATAAAAATAATCCTCATGCTTGCCTCCTTGCCTACTCCGTCAGCTGGATAAATAGCCACCACTCACTCTCACGAGTGCCGTTGTCGAGCCCAGAGAAAGTCTTGGATCTTCTCAAATGGAGATGTCGAAATATCCCATCCCTGGTGAGTCGCTGGTATCCACTATGATCTTATTTCATTCCTCACTGCAACCTGCATCTCACAGGGCCCACGGCTCAAAAGCCTCTTACAACAGGGAATCTATTCTCCCCCAATCTTGCGTCTGCTTGAATCTTTGGACGCATTCGTGGACTACGGCCCAAGTTTCCAAGAGTACCTGGCCTCTCGCGATGTTTACCGCACGTGTCTCAATATCGGGATGCAGCAAAGGAAGCGTAATACGATTCACCCCAAGGTTAGTGCTTCTCTGGTCAATACTCAGGAAACGGGGAGCTCACGGCACAAACCGAATCTTCTGTCCGCCAGAGATTTGGAGTGTCACTCGATGCATCATCATCGCAAGCTCTGCCAGACATGTCCAGAGAAGAGTACTACAACTTCTGTGAGTGATGTGCTGCGTCCTCATACTCTGTTTTCCCTCAATCGTTTTCAAGTTACAATCGGAGGCGCCGACCTCAACGACTCGCTTCATGGAATTCGAAAACTCGCTATAGATGGAACGCTTCGCGCATCGATGTTACCCACCTCTAGACTTTATCGGTGCTGGCATACCTTCTACGTGANTTTTTTTCCCAACCATTTGAGCGCATCGCCCGCCATGAGCAGGGTAACAGATACAAACTTAGTTCGGTCGATGTCGCAGCTTGAAGGGGCCATGTGGCATACTCAGGCTCTCTGTCGCCATCAATTCGCGATTATGTCAAATTGATNGCCTACTATACATCAAACTGATTTTCGAAACTTAAAGTGGTGCCTGACCTTGAGCACAACTCACAATGTCGCAGNCCATTGGTATGGGCCCTCTCCTCGACAGATCCCTGGTATTGCATCCTAATGAATCTGCGACGCCATAGCNCTTCTATCCGTATACGACAANACCGGTTTGCTCGACCTCGCAAAGGGCCTGCACGAGTCCGGGGTACGCCTACTGGGATCGGGGGGAACTGCGAAGAAGATCAGGGAAGCTGGAATCCCCATCGAGTCAGTATCGAATTCTTGAACGGGGCNAAGCCATGTTTACAAGGCTATCTACACAGTGATGTTTCNGATATNACCAANGCTCCTGAGATGCTAGGAGGNCGGGTGAAGACTCTCCACCCGGCCGTGCATGGAGGTACTTCGTGCAGAAGCGGCCGATCTTATATTATCATGCTCATGNTTNACTTCACCNAGGCATCTTGGCTCGGGANATTCCCTCAGATCAGGAGGATTTGAAGNCNCAGGGTATCNCNCCCATTTCAATCGTCGTCTGCAACTTGTATCCCTTTTACGAGACCATCACAAAGCCTNACTGCACTCTTGCGGACGCCGTCGAAGANATCGATATCGGTGGCGTGACTCTCCTTCGTGCCGCCGCCAAGAACCACGCCCGCGTTTCTATCTTATCGGACCCCAATGATTANCAGCAGTTCCTAGATGCGTGGAAGAAGGGAAGCGTTGATCAGGCAACTCGAAGCAACCTCGCTCTCAAGGCATTTGAGCAGACTGCCAAGTACGACGATGCGATTAGCGGNTACTTCCGCGAACAGTACGCTTCCGCAGACCTTCCNGAGGACAAGCTNGCTGGCCCCGTTCAGCGTATTCCCCTCCGATATGGTGCCAACCCCCACCAAAAGCCCGCTCAGGCGTTTGTGACNGAGGGCAAGCTCCCATTCAAGGGTGCGCATCTTGTTACTTCCNTCAATCNAGAATGAAAGGCTCAAGGNTGCACCAGCGCTTTGTGGATCGCCTGGGTATATCAACTTGCTNGATGCCCTCAACTCATACGCCNTTGTCCACGAACTCCAGGAAGCACTTGGCCTTCCNGCGGCTGCCTCCTTCAAGCATGTTTCTCCTGCCGGCGCGGCCGTTGGCGTCGAGCTTAATGAAACGGAGAAGAAGGTCTACGCCGTTGATGACCTCAAGGAGCCGCTCACCCCCTTAGCAGCTGCATACGCTCGTGCTCGTGGTATGTTCTTCATAANCTCCCCTGTGTTAGGTTGCCTTGTCATGTTACATTCCAGGCGCCGACAGAATGTCTTCATTCGGTGACTTTGTCGCNCTTTCCGCCCCTTGCGATGTTGCCACTGCCCGGATCATCTCCCGCGAAGTCTCCGATGGTATCATTGCCCCAGGATATGCGCCCGAGGCTCTGGAGATCTTATCCAAGAAGAAGGGTGGAAAGTACTGCGTTCTAGAGGTGAAGTCACATCTCNGCTTAGGGATGGCTGNATGGCTGAACGGCTGATTTTTTCTTTGGTGTAGATTGACCCCACCTACGTCCCTCCCAGNACTGAGACCAAGCAGGTGTATGGNGTCTACCTCCAGCAGAACCGCAACGATGCCAAGATCGATGCCAATCTTTTCCAGAACCTTGTCACCGAGAACAAAAATGTGAGATTGCACTTCGTCAGTTCGGCCGANGGCGTCCGCTCACTCATTCTAGCTCCCTCAAGAGGCTGTCACCGACTTGATNGTCGCCACCCCTTGCCCTCAAGTACACTCAATCCAACAGTGTTGCGTACGCTTACCATGGCGCCATTGTTGGTATTGGAGCNGGCCAACAGTCCCGCATCCACTGCACTCGCCTGGCAGGTGGAAAGGCAGACCTTTGGTGGCTCCGTCACCACCCCCAAGTCTTGGCACTTCCCTTCAAGAAGGGTGTCAAGCGCGCTGAGAAGGCCAACGCTATTGACCTCTATGTTAGCGGTGAGGTTCTTGAGGGTGGTGAGAAGGAGCACTGGGAGAGCCTCTTCGAAGGATCCGTTGCTCCGCTGACCCTAGAGCAAAAGAAGGAATGGGCCGCCAAGCTGGACGGTGTTGCCTGCTCCAGTGATGCGTTCTTCCCCTTCCCTGACAACGTTCATCGTGCGAGGAAGAGCGGCGTGAAATACCTTGCCGCCCCCAGTGGGAGTGTCATGGACAAGGAGTGCATCGCTGCAGCGAACGAGCACGGCATGGTCTTTGCGCACACTTCACTGCGCCTCTTCCATCATTAAGAAATCGCACCGCTGCTCGAGGGAAGAAAAGTAAAGGACGAGTTATGCTGTATCTTACAGTTAGTGTCAGTATCATTGTACGTTGTTTTGGGATGACCCGGTATGTTGCAGTGCTTCTCGCTCTGCCATGAGATCCCGTCCCCATTGCTGGACTTCTGGGTGCCGTATGCGAGGTATACTACTGTCGAAGAAGGGTTGCAGAGTCGATGCTCCATGGTTCCGTTCATACTCGAACGCTATTGGGAATATGAGTGTGATGAGAGTTATCCCTGTTTTTCGAGTACTCCAAGCTCATACCTTGAGANGCCATCTCGAATCTATCCAAATCTATGCTCAAGTTAGCCACGAATGTTGCGGTGTTTCATGTGCTAGTATCCACCTTTTACAAATTTTGCCTCGGCNGTTTTGCCTTCTTCGTACTCCTGTGNGGCTCCGTAAATCTTGCTGCTACGTGCCACATCGGAACGCTTACCTTCCACAGCGATTCAATCTTCTGAGCCACGGGGCTGCTGTGAAGCATGGTATGCACGAAGTTATGCATNGCGTCCTGGAANCGAATTGGTACAAGCNTNAGAAGCGGTGCATGTCCTGGCCACATACTTCCTCAAGCTTGTGTTTCTCTTCCTTGGTGAAATTCTCGTTTGGTGCAATGTCTCCAACCTGCGCTTCCGCTAGGTCGTGTACCAGAGCCATCATAACGCATCTGGGAAAGAGGAGTAAGAAGTGGTGCTAATCGTGAGTCTAGAGGAATNTCTNGAAGAANGTTCGCACTTAGAAACATCGATCGACTGGTCTGTAGTGATCNTGGCAAGCATAGCCATTCGATACATGTGGTCCGATATGCTATACCAACGCAGCNTCTGGTTAGCGATGCTCAATCAGTTGGAGGGCCAGTCATTCAAGGACACCTCTCGGGATTGGGGATCTGCATNAATTCCGAGTCACTCAGGATGTTAGCCAGAAAANCACTCAGTATGCGAACCTTGTGATTAACCCAGCCAGTTCTCTTTTGTGTCTGCAGTTGCAGGAGGGTTATATTGAGCCCGCCGTTTGGAGAAGACGGGATCGGATTTGCTTGACCTTCAGCCTCTCCAGAATGTGAANAAANGCGAGACGATCTTGCCCTTCATNACNGCTCGCGGTGNATAGGGGCGGGAAAGTCCTCCTCGCTGGCATTGTGAACTGTTCAGANCTCATTTCCAGAGGGCAAAGACTTGTAAGAGCGTGTTGTNCTGAGGANGGTTCAAGATGGTGGTTCAGCGTTAAGCGCCAAAGNATGCGNTCACACTGATTTTGATGAGGGGAAGCACCCGACTGTGATCGTACNGTGACATCAGATGAGCGACGTCACTACTTGTATAGAGAGCAAGAAGATTCTACTGCTTTCCACGACGCGACATCGCTTGGTTCTCTACCTCCACATCCCACCGAACTATAACACTACGTTCCCGCGAACTACNTCTTNTCCCACTCAATTCTCCAGAATCTACGATGAGCTCAGGCTTGTGTGCGGATTGCGTTAAATGTCGGGAGGTTTGTGACTGTGCAGGCGGATACAAAGCTGACGTCTAGAAGGTGTCATTCACGAGGGTACTGCCAGAGGNATGTATACCCATAATATCTCGATTAGCAGCCGCNTCACTTTNACTTAGGGACATGGGAGGACATTAACGGTGTCCGTTCATATGTCGCTGCTCCTGAAGGAGACTACGCCAAGGACACTGTCATTCTATTCATAACGGACGTCTTCGGACCCCAGCTTATAAACAANCAGGTTGGTCCTGCATTNGNTCACCTCGACTNTNTGATNTGACATGCCCTTAACCTCCCACAGCTACTCGCTGATAGCTTCGCTCAGAATGGCTGGAAGGTCAGTCATTCAAAGGAGANCATGTGTNCTCACTCTTCTGACCTCNATCACAGACTATCATTNCTGATCACCTTNATGGAGACCCCATTCCCCCAGACGCTTTTGCCCCGGGAGTAAGCCACAACCCTCTTGGTTCGCTGAAAAGATGTTAATCCAGGACTCCAGTCGAACTTCGATCTTATGGCATGGCTCGCAAAGCATGGCCCAGCTGAAACTCGACCTCCAATCGACAAGGTGCTCGCATCCCTGAAGGAGCAAGGCGTGACCAAGATTGGCGCGACTGGCTACTGCTTTGGTGCTCGCTACGTGTTCGATCTTGCGTTCGAGAACCTAATTCAGGTCTCCGTAATCAATCACCCAAGCTTCGTTGAAGCTCCCAAGGACTTTGAGGTAGGTCGACTTCTCAAACACNATCNTGTCNCACNNTAAATACNCGATCCTCAGAAATATCGCGAACTTTCCAAGGCGCCTCTCCTAGTCAACAGCTGCACCTTCGACGAGAGATTCCCTCAAGAAGCTCAGGCGATCGCAGACCAAGTCATGGGTNATGGTAANTTCTCTCCGGGCTATAAGAGAGAGTATTTCGAGGGGTGCTCTCACGGCTTCGCTGTGAGAGGAGATCTATCCAACCCTAAGGTTAAGGCTGGGAAAGAGGGCGCATTCGAGGCTGCGGTTACCTGGTTCAGGAAATACCTCTGATGTGTACAGTCTACGCTGGAATATAACATTNCTATCAATAGCCGTGAAACATATCTCTCCATGGGTATAGTCGTTCCATCCATTCATTGCACGCGATAGGTTGGCGCCCNAGCGCCAAATTTAGGCGCCGAGATGCCCTCCAGAACTCCATTTCGCTATCAGCCAGTCGCACGATTGTCACAGAACGCGCGCTATCCGGAAGGCCAGCAACCGATATCTATGTCTCCTNNCGATGGATTAGGCGGCGTATTGCTGTTCGACACCCGACAACGACAGTCTCATGCGGATAAGTGGATATCTGTAGTTGGGCGTTGCGNCATAGTGGGTCCTTAATCAACCTCAATGAGGAGATTTAATATCAAGGNTTTCGGTAGGGACTTACCGTTGGGGGCACGTTTGCACGCCGTGGGTATGAAAGGGCAGGAAGCGGTTTAACTGCGGCTTACGTTGNTGATCTTGCNTGCCAATGAGGGCGCAGCGGCTGAGCNACCCATAAGTGCNCGAGCCTAATATNACCTCCTCAAACAATTAGAAGCNAGATGTTATCATGCAATNGAGGATAATCTCGGCTATAAGTACAGGTTAGACTCCGAATCATTCCCAANGAGCACTCACCACCCTCGCTNAGACGGAACGATTCACCACTGNCAATGANCTCGCCNTTCTGCGCCGACTGNGTCAAAGGTNCGCCCNGTTCTGTGCAAAGCNGTGGACGNATNAATTCCTGATTCNNTTGTTGNNCAGGGGTCCTNCATGAGGGTACNCCTCAGGGTACGCNTTATCTACCNTNGGGTATGCTGGATNCCNACGCAGACACTNTCCAGGCAAGTGGGAGGAGATTGGCGGNGTACGTTCCTATGTGGCCACTCCTGAGGGAGAGTACGCGAAGGATACGGTCGTCCTCTTCTGCACCGACGTCTTTGGACCCCAGCTNGTCAATTCCCAGGTGCGTCNGCNCNTGCNATAGTCCGCGC
>JANDKE010000795.1:0-20048 GCA_027627275.1 Coprinellus aureogranulatus | reverse complement strand
TCTGGTCGAGGCGAAATATTTCTTCGGCAGGCGAGTTGCAAAGGTGATCTCGGCGTTCCGGATTAACGGGGATGTCCCGTACTGCCTATTGAGCGCCGAGGTAGAGGCAAGCAGAAGCAATCGGCGCGGTGTGTGCACCGTCTGGTACAATATCACAGAATTGACTGAGGACGGTAATGTATACCCAATCACTCTTCTCAAGTAAAACATGGACGGCCCCTCGCGTTAATTAGAGACGGCTATGCATACTTTCTCGCTACTATACCCAAGACAGTCTGTGTCAAGATACTTCCTTTTCTCCTCTATGCCGGTCTTGTCTTGTTGTTCCGGTTGTCCGCCGCATGGTCGCCCTCTTATATATGAGGCAATCTTGATCGTCTTTTGGCCTCTTTCTGCTCTATTCTTGCAGTGCTTATAATTCATGGCGATGACTCGCATTCAAGCAGCCCGAGGATGCCTGCCAGTGCCAGCAGGCGCTTGTTCGGAGAGGTTAGGTTAGGGTTCCAGCGAAGCGCGATTCGCGAATTGGTTCTGGGATCCAGCAATCCCCCGCCATTTTAAACTCCGACGCCTGCGCCAGAAACCGTGACCCATTTCTACTTCGTTCGACCTTCACCTGGTGGACTAGCTATAGTGAGAAGAGTTGTACTGAATACATATACAAGCACTCTCTTGGTCCCCGATTTTTAAGATAGCTCGTACAGACGGAGATATGTGCGTAAGGCAGCAGGCAAGAGGCAGTAATCGCCCGATAGCGTTGAAATGGGAAGCATTATGAAAAAATGGAGACCAAGAATGTGTTTCCAGGTTAAAAATATGTCTAGAATCGCCAGACTTCCAGCATGGCGGACTTGCATGAACCAAAGGAAATGGGGCGGGTAGTCGGGGCGTAGGCCTCGTGTTGCGGTATGACTGGGTCAAAAAGAGTCGCAAAGTTGGTGCCATTCCAATGGTATTAACAAGTGCTATCTCTCTTCACCATTTTCTCATGGTACACTCGCTCAGACATGGAAAAACGGACGGCCTCGAGAACGAGGACATTGTGTTCGGGGGCAATGGCCCCGGAATTTCCGAAAGCGGAAGTCACGGTTTTGTCGCATCGTTTTGTTCACAGGGGTTGCCGACTCCCATTGGTTCCAAAAGTGCCTTATCTTGCTCTCTACACACCACGACCGCAGCACCCGTAAGGACATACTGTGTGCCCTCCGCTCGCGCTCGGCCTCAGAATATCGGACGTGATCTACTTAACTTGAAAGATCTTGAGGCGCGATGGCAAGGCCAATGTATGGAGGGAGGAGGGACTTCAACCAGGTGGGCAGTTTCAAACCCCTAAAACAGTTCTGCGCGAATGCGAATGACAGAGGCACAGATGCTAGCGCCGGCTAAGCAGCTCGGAAATATACTGGCCCTGAGGTCGATGATTTCTGCTCTAAGGCCGGAAAACTTCACGTTGGAAGTCGTTGACGTCGTTCTCCACCACATTTGCAACGGTCTACCCAACCCACTGCCACAGTATACTTACGAAGACGACTACCCTTCGATGTCCGACACTGTGATGGGTGCCGCTATTTGCGCAAACGATGCGCTGTATCTCCTCACGCACATCTGCCCTCCGCCTCTAGCACTGCAAATGCATGACAAAATCTTAGAACACTTCGACGAACTAATGGACTGCCTGAACTTCCTGGTGTGGTACCCCGATCACACACGAACATCACCCGCGGAAAGTGTATGCAATCCAACGAAGGCTTGCGTAGCCTTGATTCACATCATCCACCATGCAGGGAATCGGCAAGCTGAACTCGCGCAATCGCTCAAAGTCATCAACTACGCTATCGCTGCATGGGCGGCGCAAGACTACAAAGGACTCCCTTGGATTGCTAGCTCTCATACGGATACATGTCCCACCATTAAGCTCATTCACTCACTCCTTGCTTTCTCTTCTGAATGCCAACAAATTGTGTGCGACCTTCTCGGTGGCGATTCGAAGGAGAGCGCATTCCTTCGGCAACGTTTCGTTGAGAACGCCAGGCAGCGCTGCGACGACATGACAAATACCCGGCGCGCACCAGAGGAGGAACGGAGACGTGATTTCTCAAAGCGGCAGCACAAATCTCTTACTGAGAAGTTCAGCACTGGGATGACCACGGTGTTGGAATCGACAATGCTCTACCTCGACAGCGTTCAGGCTGTGGTTGAAAGTCTCTGCATCAACTCGGTTATCGCCAAGAGCTTCTTGACGTCGGACTACTTCCAGAGCTTCGCTGAAGCTCTCAAATCTTGGATGGTTTTCCAGAGCGATAAGGAGACGGATGGCGTGGAACGCTACATCGGCTTTGAGCTGGCCACCAGAGTGCAAGGCCTGGCCAATATTCAGAATACCAAGTACCGGAAGCTCTCTCTACTCGCCCAGCTCTACATGGTGCACGGCGGATTACTCGACGTGCTGGTCGAGGCCATGCAGTCGGTCCCCAAAAGCGATAAGATCAATTCGAGGAACCTCGAGCAGTCGCTCTTGATGGTGAAGCAATTGTGTTCGAGGAGTCCCAAGTTGGGTGCAATGCTAGCGAAGCCGTTATCGCAAGTACGACCGAAGCCCATGGATGTTTCGTTCATACGAGGGACAGGGTATGAAGAGATGTGGCGGAGCCTTGCACTTCATGTCACTGCCAGCGCCGCAGTCGACCTGATTGACGATGAGAAGACGGTGATTTGCGACTATATGGAGGTTAGTCCGTGTCTCGGTGTTCAGTGCTATGTTACTGTGTTATTGATTGTATGGCTTTGCAGTGTCCCGGCGCAAAACAGCGAAAGCCAAGAACATGTTCAGGGTGCCATACGTTTTCGTACTGCTCCAAAGCATGCCAAAAGAAGGACTGGAACCTACTACATCGCGACGAGTGTAGCAAAGCGCGAGCAGAAACCGGTATGCATTTGCTAGACTGCCGTTTGACAGATGTTTGATTCACCTCTTCCATTGTCTTTGCCCTGACAGTTCAACTACGATCAAAGGGGCTGCATTACACCCAACGACTCCGTCGCTTACACGGGCTCTTCAGCTGCGAACTGGCCAACATCACCCTTGCCGATCGCAAGTTCGATGTCGTGCTGAGCCTTATGAATGCGATCATGCGTTACTTCGCATGGTCAGTCGACCCCATTCTGCCTCAAGATTACCTCAAGATGCACGGGCTCCTCAAGTCTGGGCCGAATGGTGACCTGCTGACGCTAAACCATTACCTAGACAGGCGCTTCCAGCGGCTGATTTTACACTACGTGAAAGAGGCAAAATCGAACGGCCTTCGTCTGGTGGAATACCAGTTTCCCTTCGCGGATCGCTTTGTCTTGACACTGGCTCTGTTACAGAAGACATCCGTCCGTGAGAACGATCGTACGGTCGAGAAATATGCGCTGAAATATCGTGTGAGTCGTATTATGGAACTGTGAGCACGACTTCGAGATCCGTCTCAAATTCAATGCTGACAATTGTTCACTCAACTCAGCCAACCCTCTGCTCCAGGACCATGATTCAATCTCGACTCAAGCTCACCACACCTCAAATCCGAATCGCCTATCTACGTCGATTGTCTTGCTTGTATATTACCTGCTGTATAGTTAACGGAGCNCNCNATTCTTGCACTCTCTTNGTNNTTGGGACCCGCNTTGCACNTCGCTTACTTCCTGCNCTTCCAGACTTNTCCGTATGTNAAAGNTANCCTNNNATCGNCGAACGGTANGTCGGCCCTCGNTCTCTCAAAAATCTATATTTGATTCTATAGCCCACACNTCCATAGTCAGTCTCGATCTAAATGTGCGCGATATCAGGGCATTCCGAACAATGCGAGAATGCTCTCTTGATATNTCGCTGTCAGAAGGCTTCACTCGTCTTCGAAGCTGCAAGATCCTGGGAGTCAAATGGGTCAGCCCATGGACTGTACAAACNTAGCGGGCGTCTACTCACAATCTNCANGCCTGACAGCGAAGGATCTGAGTAANGTATACGCATAGTGAGCTAAACTCTATGGCTTACCACTAGATCAGGGACAAGAAACATGAACGGCAACGTTATGCCTCCATAGGCACTNCNTCCNGACCTACNCCANCCGCATCAGCCTTTGATCATGACCAGACAAGGTTGCTTGCGGTACATACCGTATATACGCCATCAAGCCCACTATGCTCAACACGAACGTGACAGCGAAAGCGCCGAGACCTACCCTGACGTTAGATAACGGGAAAATGAATTGAGAATTCAGTCAGCTGGACAGCCAGTACTGACCTTGCCTCAGAAAATATTTTCCCAGTGGTGTTTGTCGACTTGGACGCCTTACGCAGTACTGAAAGTAAAACATTAGTGGGAAGGCACTTGCTTTTCTACCTGAGGACGCCACTTACGATGATGACGATAGTCAGCGAGACAAATTCCATGATCAATACCGCGAGCTGGTGGGTTCCAAGCATATCAGCTGTCGCCCACCGGGAGGGACTGAACAAACGAAGTTACCATGGCAAGCTGAATTTCCAATGCAAAATGTCAGCCCTTTCAACAGAAAGTCTCTGAAGACCATCAGAATGTAACGCTACTCACTGCAATACGCTGACCCATCGTGCGGACCCGGTAGTCGACGAAGCATCCCATGATCGGATAGTCGTATCCATTCGCAGCAAGGCGTGTGGCGAGGATTGGAATGTTTATCCAGTAGAACCACATGAAGGCGGCCACGACGAACGCAAAGCAGGCAGATAATATGACGAGGACGAGTTTGCTGCGCCCTGAGAAAGCATAGGCACGCATGAAGAGGACGGCTGGGAGGTAATTGGCACCGAGGAACGTAGTGACTGGACACCGAGCTCACCTTGCGCAGAAACGATCTGGAAGGCGTCAGATTGGAGTATTAGGATGGAGGAAGAATCACGCACCAACGGAAGCGCAAGAGCGTGTAGTGGCCGAGCAATCTTGGTGCACATCTCGAACGAATGATCTCCAACATACCCCCACGAGAACAATGGCCAAAACATAAAGGGGTAGTACCGACAGAAGAGATAGGCGGCTTTGACTGACGACCAGGATTGAGGATGGACCTACGCATGTTAACCATGTTCCCAAAACGCATTGAAAATATGAGAGCAAAGGCTTACCAGTGATCTTTCCTCGTTGAAACTAGGTGACGACAAAGGTAAACAGCTCGCCGAGGCGTGTAGACGCGTCAATACGCACCAGGCCATCCACTCATAGATCACAAGGGTCTGAACTGAAAGGATGCTGTATCGCGTCGCTTGGTATGCGGCGAGCGAAGGTGGGACAGAGCGCCCTGATAGCTCTCCGAACATCTGCAATCGCCGCCAGTCGCCACCGTATAGCCGTGCTCAAGCCGAGGGAACTGAGGGTGAGGCCCCCGAATAGAGGCAGACGAGGGCCAAGAGGGGAGGAGTAGGAGTAGGAGGGGAGAAAAAGAGACGTCACGCCCACATCCTTCTACTTTATCCCAACGTCAGGCACTCCAAATTGAAGCCTGAACGAGGAAATCAGACAAGCAGGAACGGGCTCAGCTCCCACGGAACGCCATGTCCCATTTTATGTAAGTCGACTGTTGTACAGGACTGAATTGGGTTGGGTGAAAAGCAAGAGGTGGCAACGATTCGGATCTTGTAAGAAATGGCCTGAGGGTAGGGGGAGGGGTACCCCCCAAATAAGGCAATTAATGATGGAGGGCGAACAGCAGAAAGTTGACCGCCGAGGCAATGCCGCTGATCTCTTTGAGCGCAGGCAGAGGCGTTCTACTGAGAGTCAGCGCGATTGGTATCGGCGTCTGCTACTTAAAAGCTGAGAAACCTTTTGCTAACACTTCTGGAGGTGTGTGTTGACGAGCATGACATCTTCCTTCGCACAGGGTGGACTGTCGGGATCCTCCTTACTGTTACTGTTCGCTCTGTGCTCTTGTCTCTTGTAAATTCGCGCTTGCAGAGCACTACAGGTTCTACCACTATTCCTCCGCAGTCCAGCGCTGACGGAAGGTCCTACCACTGCATTATATCCACCCTTCTGTAAAGCCTGCTCAGCTCATTGGTGGTTGAGCTCTCTTCGGCAAGCGAAGGCATGAGTTTCCAACTGATGGCTTCACTGGTGGCCGCCTCACGCCGTCCTCACGGAACTCCCCGGTCAAGTTTTGATGTGGGATCACTCTTTCTGAGATCTGAATCGTTGCCACCTCTTGGTGAAAAGGGAGACAGGCAGACGTCGAAGGCTGTTTCTGGTTGGCCGGTCTTTGCGGCGCCGGGCCTAGGCTTTGGACTTATCAGTGATGGAAACCGCTCTATGTCATAAGAGAGTTTTATGAAGACCGCATGCATGGAAACCTCAAGTCCAACGGTGAGTAAAAGCCGCTGGAATGGCCAGATGCTGTAGAGATGGTGAGTGAGCGAACCGGTGTATAGCAAGAGGAACTCGTACTTGGAATGGGAGGCACCCCCCATAGAAAAACCTGCACCACGGATCTTGTCCTCGTGGCGCTAAGCGCTCGCCTGACTTCCCGAGCATATCCCAATCTGCAACAAATTAGACAAAATCCGGAAAGCAATGTGTTGATGTGGTAGAAGTACAAATGCGTCTAGTGTACATGGTGCGTTGCGGTGAATTAGAATCAGTCGTTGAGGCTCAGTAAGGGAGCGGCTGAATGAATGAATGTGTGAGTTTGAGTCCATGAAGAGAGTGTGGTCGTGTATGCAAGACTCTATGCACAGAAATGTCCCGGAAGAGTTGATCGTATTGAAGCTTGAGACGAGGCGTCGAGGTCGAGGTCCGAGTCCATGAGCCAGACGTCGCGCTCTGAATCGTCGTCTCGCTCCAAATTTTCGAGGCCAAGGCGTACAATGGCTGAGTATTGTCGTGATAGTTCGCTAGGAGTTGGCGTAACTTTGCGACGAAGTTGTAGGATACTGTAGAAGAGTGGTGAGTTTCGCTGGAACGAACCGGAGCAAGGATTTCTTACACTCGACATGCCTAGGGGAGAACGGTGAGCGCGTGAATCTATGTGGCGACTGAAATGAGATAGGCGCACCACGAGGTTAGGCACGATGACGCTAAGTGGGAGACCAATTCCACTATGGAAGCTTGGAGGTCTGCTTGTGGTTAAACATGAATGGAAGACCGACTGTGCAGATGGAACTCACTTGAAGAAAGCGATGGCTGCAGCGACATTAATGATAGTGATTATAATAAACGATCCCAGCCCTGGCGCTAATCAGCTTGGGGTAAGAGAAGCCAATGACCTAAACGCACCCTGTCCAATGAAGTACTCGGCGAGAGAGCCACCTTTGAATGAGCTTTCCTTTTTGCAGTACTGGGGACCAGGTTAGTGGATACCGCCACCGTAGCAAACGAACATACGATCACGTACGATTAGAACTGTTATCAAGGATGTAAAGTCCATGAGGGTTGCTGCCAGCTATGAGGTTCGTATCTCAGAATGACTTCAAGCGCAGCAGTTCTTATAGTCATACCATCGACACCTGTCAAGCAAATTAGTAAAGTGGGACTGGTGTAACTGGAACGGCTTCAACGCACCCCTATCCGAATTGCCATCATCCTGGCACCATAATTTGGGAAACATCCAAGAGGGCCCAGAAACAAGTAGTATTCCGGGGGAATCATGTAGAGGTGTGTGCAAAACGCCCAAAGATTGACGCCCAACAAGAGAAAGTAACAGAAGCCGAGGAGCATCAGGATGCGACGGTCCCGACCTGTGAAGGCGTACGCTCTCATAAGCATGACGCCTGGGCACCATCAGTTAATAGCTCGGTAGCAAGCGGGATGGTGGCGTACCTTGGGAGAAGCATTGCTATGGGACACAAGCGAAGGCGATGAGAATGACAAACCGGCAAAGGGCAGGCACGACTCACGAAAGGGAGAAGGAGGACGTGAACGGGCTTCCCAACTTTCCCGCAAATAGTCGAGGNGTGATTGAGCAAGTATGCCCACATGATGACCGGCCAGCATAGTAGAGGATAGTATCGGCAGAGAAGATACGCGATCTTTATTGAGCTCCATCGTGCGCGGTGTATCTGAGGGGGTCCGTCAGCATGCGGTTGAGCGACATGCAGTCGCGACGTACGAGCTTGATCTCCTTTCCAATACTGCACAGAAGGTCAGAAAACCGTAGCCATTGAACAAGGGAGGAGCATGCACCTATCGAACCATTCGTAGATCTGCAATCCGTACATCGCCGCAATAGCGAACCGCGTCTCCTGAATCGTTGCAAGTCCCCATTTCAGGTCTGCTAGAGTATATCCTTGATAGGACATGCTCGGGGAGGCGAGAAGAGGGAGGGATTGAACGCCGCCAGCGTGACGAGCGCGATGGCCAACACGTTGAGCGAGGGGGAATGGTGGGGAAAGGCAAATCGGGTTCGACATCGTGCACCTCTCATCATAACGGTTTGTCGGGTTGTCATTAGAATTTAGATAAATGGAGAACCGACCAAGCAAAAGGTCCGTTGAATGATATATCAGGACTCAGGAGACAACAGATCGGGTCCCTCGACATTTGATAGAACATATACGGCCTTTTCTATCGTCCTTGTGTGACTTCACCGTTCCCGAGCTGCCAGGATGAGGGGAATATCCTGAATTCTGTCGGTCAAAGTGGAGCTCCCTTGGTTGGCCCACTACCTTTTAGGAGGTCGTGCGCAAACACGCTTTACCTCCACTTGCCCGAATTGAAATAGGTTCAGCCGTCCTCAGCGGGATTGGGGTTTAGAGGTTCAGAAGACTCGTCATCGGTATATTGTACCTTACCAACACCATTATTCGGTCGCCTTGCAGTGGTCGGGTGACTCACCCTGGACGACCCTGGATGATCAACATAGTCTGGAAGCTGTTCGGTTGGCGTGAAAAGAAGAGAATTAGCTCGGCTTGGAGTAAACCTCGATATTCCAGGAATACAGAACCTGCTAAAGTTCTCGCTAAAGCAATTCATACCAATTAAAAACACTATTCACCCTCACAGATTGGATAGGCGTGGAGGGCGTTCGGGTGTTCGGGTGCTCAGACGTTCGGATATGAGTACCCAGGCGTCTCGTACCAGGAGTCTCGAGAGGGTGATACTGCTCAAGATTCTTTCCTGCTTCCTACGCTGCATTTCAGATTCGGATTCTCCTTCTAGATCTACTCTAGTCTCACAGCCTTCCGTTGTTCATCGTCGCCTCGTCACTACTTCCAGGGCGAAATGGCTGTGTGGTTTCGCTTACGTTCATCATCTTCTTCTTCCAGCTTCGCCCTTCGCCTTCTCCCAACCTCACTGTTAGCCGTGCACCGTACACATCCGTTCAACTCTTCCGGGACCCTAATATCATTACCGCCTCTTTATTTTGACAGTATGTGGAAGCTTACTTCAAAACCCTTCGGAGTCCCCACCTACTTCTTTTTTGGCGCTACGTTCACCTCTCAAGGCTTCACATCCCCGCGCCATCCTCATCGTTCCGCTCCCCTGCATGGACTCTGACGAATGAGGAGTACGTTGTTCGGAACGCTGCAATCCCCGTGCACCGTTACACATCGAGGGTTGGACGCCGTTGAAATCAGTTACAATCCAGCCGAGTTCCCCAGCGCTTTACGTCGCGACCACGTCCACGAACGATGAGGAGGGCTGCCGACCGCGTTGATACCAGGATCGACCGGAGAGGTACATCTAAACCTCTTGCCAAGGTCGACGATGACTTGCGGCATGGCTACTGTTGGCCAGCGAACGACAGGGCAATTACCTTCCGAACAGAGTAGGCTTACCCACTCATCCGCTCCAGTGCTACTCCTACAAGGAAACTACGCGAGTCGGCTCGACCATGGCAGAGCCGAAGGGCGACCAGAATCATGTACTAACGGGCAATTCGAGTACACAGCCATGATATCGTACTTCTCCTGTACATAATGGCCCGGGATATGTAGCATATAGGTACGGTGAATAGATAGGTGCGAGGAGTTGACATGAGAGTACAGTATGGAGCTGCCAATAGATTCGGAAAGAAGCGAAGGACAGGGTTAGATGCATATGTCGAGAGGCACGTAAAGAGGGTGTAGGGTTGGCAGCACAATGCGAGAGCAGTATCTGAATAACAGAAACAGAGGAACTGAGGGACGAGTGTAATAATCGAAAGCCAACAGGGTTAAGTATCGGAAGACATGCTTTGGGGAAATTGTTACTGCGTGTAAGGCCATGGGCACTCCTTGTGCGGCTCAGTCGGCTCGATACACCTGGAGGAGCAATCGGTAAAGTAGATAGATTCAAAAGCGACGAAATAACTCACCTTCTCCAGTTGGGACCATGATGAATGGCCTGCGAGAGGTCAATCTTGGTGCCGTGTGGCCCAATGACAAAGTCGGTGCATGGGAGGCAAATGGAAAGGCGGAATTGCGGTGGGACCCAGAGCAGGAGATCCTTGGAGGTGTTGCGGATCCACCCATCGTCATCCATTGTTAGGCTGGAGGCTGGGTACTGATGTAAGAACAAAGGCTCGGAATTGACTGCTTGATCCAGGTTCCAGACCCTGATTGTCTTGTCGTCTGATCCAGAGACAATCCGGGTACCGTCAGGTGAGAAGCTGACTGAATTGACGCCAGCCAAGTGACCTCGGAGCGTGTAGATGAGTTCCCCACTCTGGGCATCCCAAATGCAAATGGTTTTGTCTGCTGACCCTGAGGCAATCTTCAAGCCATCAGGGGAGAAAATGACAGACCCAACTGAACCCGAATGCCCTTCCAGTGGGCCAAGCAACAGCGTCCCATTGTGGGCATCCCAGACTCGGATGGTGTCGTCTCCGGATCCAGAGGCAATTCTTGAGCCGTCAGGAGAAAAGGCAACCAAAATGACCCAGTCATTATGGCCATGAAGCGGACCCAGCACCACCTGCCCACTCTGGACATCCCACACCCTAACTGTTCTGTCATCAGAACCAGAGACAAGTCTTGTCCCACAAGGGGAGAAGCCAATGGATCTGACCCAAGCTGTACACCCCGGGCCCTCGAAGGGATCCAGGAAGGGCAGGCCAGTTTCTGCATCCCATAGCCGTATTGTGCAATCCCTTGAGCCAGAGGCAATGCAAGAACCATCAGGAGAGGATGCAACAGATTTGACCGCATCAGAATGTCCCTGGAGTGGGCCAAGGGCTATAACCCCACTTGGGGCATCCCAGATTCGAATTGTCCCGTCATAAGACCCCGACACAATCCTGGAGCCATCAGGAGAGAATGCAACAGAGGCAACAAAATCTAAATGTCCCTCCATGGGTCCCAACAAAGCCTGCCCAGTCTCTGCATCCCACACCCTAAGTGTCTTGTCATTTGATCCAGAGACAATCCTTGAGCCATCTGGAGAGTAAGCCACAGAGGTAACAGAACCTGAGTGACAATGTCCAAGGTCTTCTGCAGTGTGGTCACCCTGGAGATCCCAGATCCGAATTGTCCCATCGTCTGATCCAGAGATAATTTTGAGTCCATCTGGGGTGAAGGTGACAGCCTTGACCCAACCTGAATGCCCTTCCATTGGCCTGCCCACTGCCTGTCCAGTCTGTGCATCCCAGATACAGACTGTTCTGTCATCTGAGCCAGAGACAATCTTTGAGCCATCGGGAGAAAAGGCAACAGAGCGTACATAGTCCGAGTGGACTTCAATAGGGCCAAAAACATCTTGCCCGCTCCACGCATCCCAGACATGTATTGTGCTGTCCCATGATCCTGATACAATTCTTGACCCATCGGGGGAGACAGCAACAGACAGAACAGCCCCAGCATCCCCCTGCAGTGGGCCAAGCACCAGCTTCCCACTCTGAGCATCCCACACCCTGACTGTTGCATCCTTAGACCCAGAGATGATCCTCTGGCAATCAGGGGAGAAGGCGACACTGTAGACAGCTTCAGTATAGCCTTCAATAGGGTCACCCAGAGCCTTGCTGGTCAAAGTGTCCCAGGTCTGAATGGTTTTGTCTCCAGATCCAGACATAATTTTGGATCCATCTGGTGAGAACACAGCTGAATAGACAGGTCCTCGATGCCCTTCTATTGGAACACCCAGAGGCTGTCCAGTCTTTGCATCCCATACACGGATAGTTGAGTCAGAAGACCCAGAGATGACTTTCAAGCCATCGGGGGAGAAAGTGACAGAATTGACCTCGTCTGAATGCCCTTTGTTGTTGCCCCAAACCAGCTCCCCACTTTGCGCATTCCACATTCTCACTAGTCCTCGACGATCTCCAGAAATGAGCCTGGAACTATCAGGAGAGATAGCAAGGCAGTTGATCGGCCCAGCAGTATCAACCAAAATCCTCTGCTGATTTGCATTGGCGGCTTCGGTTGAAAGCACAGCTGGGATCGATGGAATATTTGGTGACCACCATGGCGGCTGTCCCAGAGCTGCCTGGTAGAATGGCAGTGCTGACAGGTAGAGGTGAGGGGCGGAGTGGCTTATCGGTGTGGCAAACATGACTGCGAATCTCTGAACCACAACAAGGAGCTTGCCCAATTCTTCCACAGTAACTCTCTGGTTGCAACATGATCAATATCGGGCTTCCCAGTGATTCTCGATGGCAACGCACCTTCAAAAGCTTCCATAGGATGTTTGAATATTCGAGCTTCTTCGCGGCGCTTAGTGCCTCCAACCAGAATAAGCCCTTCTCCTGGAGGAATTTCTTCATCGTTGCCTGTAAGCCTTCAGCCAGAGGCAGCCCATCCACTGCATGATTCACCCATGACGTGCATGCATACGCAAGGTCAGACCGAATAGACAGTGCAACAGGTTGGTCATTGTTGCTTCGGTAAGACGTGATAGCACTTGAAACTCCCAAGTAGACGCCTTGCTCGGGGTCATTCATCAGCTCAATGCACCGTTCAAAAGCCAGAGAGTGAGCCTCTTGTCTTTCTACTGTCCACATTGGGGTCACTTTCACATCACCAGGCATCTCAGCGATTTGGACGTAGGTCAGGAAGTCGACGAAGGATGCATGATAGATAGAGACTGGCCCATCGTCGTCTTTATTGGCAGGAAGCTGGAGAACGGAATGCAACATCTTGAAAGCCGCTTGGATGGCGCGTACTGGACGACCTAGCAACACTGCATACTCGGCCAAGGCTAGTGGCCTAAGCGCCACGACGAGAAAAGACAAACATGAATGCAGGTCTTGCCGCTCACGAGACTGTAATCCAAGTACCGCTCTCCCCAGAATTGTGCCGTATAGTTCGTAAACACCAGAGAGCTTGGGTGCCCTGCCACAAGCCTGGAGTCGCTCAACCGGGTCACCATTTTCACTGCAGATGTCTCGCACCATGGTTGCGGCGACGATGAACAAAGAACCAGATTGCTCAACAATCTTTCCCACCTCAGGAGGAGGCCAGTGGTCACCGTACTCGTCCTCTAGTTCCTGGACCTTCCTAAGCTCTCGGCCGACATAAAGCTCGATGTCCGCACGGACAATATCCTTTTCGATGTCGTGGAGACGAAGTGATTGACGGTGGGAGGAGTGAGCGGAGACATCGACTTCTCGCTTGATGTGGAGCTCTGGGCGGCTGGTGAAGAAAATCTTGATGGGGGAAGCCGGCTTCTTGGAGAGGATTGCCTCGAGGAAGTCCTTCAAAGCGGCCGTGTTCCTGCACTCATCTAGAGCATCAGCACAGAGTATGATGTTCTTATCGTAGTCTTTGAAGGCGATGGCCGCAGGACGAAGAATCAAGAAGTCGTATTGCTGGGCGAGAGTCATCTGGCCGATCGGGTTCTTTGACTGGGATTCCAGGATATCCGCGAGAGCGTCTCCGAAAGTAGGATGAGTCGCAGCCAATGTTTTCGCCAAAGAAGGGATGATGTGGTGCACATCGCTCAAATCCTGGACCTTGATGCTGCAGAAGAAACTCGCCCCAAGAAGTCCACGGTCGGAAAGCTGAGAACATAGTGTCTCCGCGACTGCCGTCTTGCCTGTGCCCGCAATACCATTAAGCCAGAACGCATGGTTTGAATCCTTCGCTTCAGCCCAGTCCAGTAGTTGGGCCAAGAGAGCGACCCGCGACCCCGGTACGCACTGTCCTCGCTGACCCTTGTTGTAGAACTCGAAGTCCGTTACATTCCCCAGCCTCTTGAGTTGCTCTGCGAGGTATCTGTTCAGTTCGTGATTGGTGTGTTGCGAGGGCGACACGTACCGGCCTTGTTCAGATTGGCCACACCGCGGGCTATCCCAGACATACCCTTGCGTACGGTCCGCAGTTCCGTGACTGTAATTGCGGGTTAGTCGAAGGAGATTGAGGTTCAAAGGCAACCGAGAGACTCACTGGAGTGGCCAATGCCTTCTAACGCTCGTAGAGTCACTGTCTCGTTGCTAACGGTGACCTCGAGCTAAAGAAATCGGTCAGCGGATGTGCATCCATCGCAGTGAAAGATGATACATACCATGGCAAACTCGATAGAAAAGCTTATCTCGCGAACCAGCCGCAAGATCTCCTGTTGGTCCTCCTTCACAGACACTAAGCGCTTCACCATGCTCGCATTCATCTTTTCGTCGAGTTCTCGCCCAAGACTCTCGACAGCGCTACAGGAGCCAAGATAATAAGCGCCACGCAGCTTCAAATTTGGAATTTAGAAGACAGGGAAAAGCTCACCGCGCCAGTCCATCTCGCCGATCGCGAACATCCGGGGGGAGAGTCGAGCGGCCTTTTAGAATCTCCTCCAGAAGCTCGACCCGCTTGGCGAGCCTCTCAAACTCTTCGCGGTTACCGGAAAACGCCTTGTGCAAGCGATGTCAGCATAACGACTGTGATCGCGAAGTATTGTACTCACATCCTTCATCTCCATGAGCGCGTTGAGTGCGGCAGCTGTGCTCTTCAGCGGAGGAAAGACGTCCGATACACGTTCCACGAGCGCCACTGTGCTCTGAAGAGCCAGGTACCAAGTAGACTTGCCTTCGGAAGCGGTGGACTGGGGTGCTGGCGTGAGGTCGGTCGTGCCCGATATCGAAAGCTCCTGCTGGACTTCTTCCCTGGATTCTTGAGGATGTGCATCTGAAATCAGTATTTGAGGGACTTGAGGAGTTGCGGCGATTGGCCTGGGGTTGATGACCTCGTTGGGGGAGCCTTCGAGCGGTGGTGGTCCTGTACCGAAAGCGACGGCGGCTAATTCGACACCTGCACGCGCTACTGCTGGTAAGATGTCGGTACGATCTCCTTCATTAGCGATTTCCTGTCCCAGTGGAGTGGACGTGTTGTGTCGGCGCTCCGGTGTGTTAGATTGCTGGGGTGTATAGCGAGTTGAAGGGGCCGGTGATGGCGATCTCGACTTGAAGATATCAGTGGTCTTCTGCCATGCTCTCTTAACCCGTTGCTTGAGCGGCATGGCTGTACCCGCCCTGAACGCAGATATCTATTGACTAGTTAACCTCTGCGCACATTAAGCTAGAAGGAAAGGGGACCCACCTACCGAGGTCAATCAGCTACCTCGTGGTCCGTCGCAGAGAGCTGGAGGCGGGGATTGAGTGCGGAACGAATAGCCCTAGATTAGTCCTGTGAGAAAACCTTGCCGAGAACAGTGCTCAGGGGCGAGCGCTAATCAAGTCCTCGAGGCTACCTTCCAAAAGTGACAAGGCTTCGCCCAGCTGCGTTGAAAGAAGCACGGCCAACAGGATATTCGAGATATCTCGCTTCCACGGTTGCGTAGGCCAGACAGACGTCACCGACCGTACGCAGCCCAGTCGCAGAGGGAGACGCGAGCAGCCGGAAAGCAAACGTTGCCTACGATAGTAGACGAATCTGGTAGCGTAGTGCCTACAGTATATATTGGAACAGGGTATTAGCGAAGAGGTTATGTGGAAATTGCATCGGAACGGGAGGCAACAAGGCTGATACAAGTACACGGGATCGCCGGGGATTCTGCGAGGGGAAAGCGTAAGTATGGGTAGGGGATGCACAAACGAAGGGAGTCCTCACCCTATTCCCTTGCTCCAACTAAGCCCACTTTCAGACACAATCACGCTCGCTCGAGACTACCTTATTCCCCAGATACAGCACTTCACCCATGCTTGCTCTGACAGTCCGATTCGAGCCCAACTTGCTCTCTTTGTTCTCTTCCAACCCTGCTTGGCAATTCGAACGCGAAGGGGCATCGCGTCCTTTCGACGGTGCTTCAGAGGTGTTAAGCGATGGGAGATCGAGGATGGTTTGGGATAGACGATTGAAGTAGAAAGGTTACAGACGCTTCGTGGTACAAGAGCGCCAACGGCGCCGTGGAGTCAGACGTCGCAGAGTCGTCAAGGAACGGAAGACCAATTGGGAGCACGAGGCTGTTGGGTCGCCGTCGACTGGCAAGGAAGAGAAGGGAGGTCAGTACAGCTCCGCGTCGTTGGAAATAGAGGTAAAATCACGCACCTGGCTTTGACCTTCAGCGATCGGAGGAGACAGTACCAGGCCTTTCGTCCTGCGCCCTGTCGACGCGCTTTCTTGGAAGGTGGTGTAGGATAGGCTTTCTCCCTGAAGCCTAACGTGTAAAAACGAGCGACTTTGGATGATCTTGAAGAACAGCGGCTCACGCTCTCCTCAGAGCTGAAATGGGTACCTTGCAAAGGTACGTTGGTTCCACCCTGCGGGGGCACAGCAGTTGCGGTCGGGTGTCAGAGGATGCAGCTATTGATAGCTTGCTAGTTTATAGTGTCCTCCTGGGACAGCTCTGTCACAAATGAGGTTCCATCTATCGAAGGAGATTTCGAGCTCGCACCTGGTACCATCCTACAACGTTTATCCGCCCTTCACTGATCCCATTCTCATTCAACCCGCATTTCCCAGCCAGGTCAGACATCTTCGAAAGCCCACCGAGATACTGGGTCAATAAGGCCGAGCGAGATAGCTCGACCACAGAGGATAGGGTAGCGCTAGCGCCCTTGGTAGTAGTGGTGGTTCGGTTCCAGGAGGCGGGCCAAGACCATGTTGCTTTGCCTCAACTGGGAGATAAGATCCCCCCGTTGATCTTATCTTATCGCTTCCTGCCCATGGTTGCACCACTCCTTGCTCAGCCACCTCCACAACTCACTTCTCGATGCCAACCACTGTCCATTGGATACCCTACGCGCTCTTGAGGACTCCCCGCATTGCGACGAGCAGCTGAACGTCACCCGCTGACCCAACCTTGGCTCAGCATGGGACTTTCACGACGTGGGGAGATTTGGTGGATCGCATTGGCATAGTACGACGCAAGTCCGCGCATTGCAAACCAGCGATATTCGCGACTCTTACAGTAGCTATGGCCATTAGCTATACGAACCCCTCGACTACACGCGAGTTTGATTTGCTTTCCCTCTCGGTGAGTTCCCTCCACCGTGCTCCCGCTCGTATTAGCCTCCGGTGAAGACACCTGTCCTTTCTCCCCCGTTTCCCACTATCTTAATGGTCCATTGGATAGTTGCTCCTGTTCACAGTCTCTTCTCTCCTCGTTCTCTGGCATCGCTCGAAACTGACAGTACAACTTCGTAGGTTCAGCTCTTCGCCAATGTGTCGCACCTGTGTGGATCCAAGGTCGCCTCGCTATCCCTAGAAGATTGTATGACGCCACCCTTGCGAACCGTCCTTCAATACATGGGTTCTCAACTGGCACCGCCTATCCCAATCAAAGCCGGTTCATTGCAATCGCTTCAAGCCGAAGGACGCGTCGTCGTTCCTCGAGGGTGTCGCCAAGTGCAAGAAGGGACGAGAAGTCTGAAGGGAGACCACTGGAGGGGCCTCTCGATTGCCAACGCTCATCGAGCGGGTGACTTGTCGACCAGCAACGCATACTGGACGCTTTCAAACTCGACCGACCCTCCTGAGGCACGATACTGTCGACGATGTCATTCCCCACATCGTGAAGAAGCCATGTCGGCGTCCGCGACTGCCAACGCTTCGGTTTCACCACGTTCTCAAGCTTCAAGCCTTGCAAGGATACCGTAGCTCAACATCTCCAGGGCACCCAGAACCTCAGCCCGATCACACAAACCTCCATCCTAAGATTCTCTCCAATCCCTATCCCATGTCCCTTCTCTGGATATGCACCCTCCATCGCTACCCCTCGATGCATCAGCACTGGAATCCAGGCGCTCAAAGTCGCTGTCGGCCCTCCATCTCCATCAGTCAATAACGAATGTCCTTCCACCACGAAATCACTCTTCACCCACCGCTTTCCCATCCCAAATCCTTCCTTTAAGTTCCAGCTCCTGGAACACTCGTGGAAACCGAGGGATATTCGTACCACTTGTTGGAGGCCTAGGCTCAATGAATCGAAGGAGGGACGAACCAACGCCAGGACGGCAGGGTAAGCTCGAACGCGGGGATTGCTTCGAAATCGATCCCTCGCAAAGCCAGGCCGGCCGTCATACAGCCCAGACACCGCACCGCCAGGGGCTGGATCTTGGGGGTCCAACGCCTACGAATGCCGAGACGGATGGGGGGAAGGAGAGCAAGCGGAACCTTGCTCGAAAGACTCGATCGTCAAAGGGGGACGGGATCCTGATGCTACGCGGGGCAAAACATCCGCATGTTCGTTATTTTACTCCCCCGCCTCCTCCTATTCCTACGCACGGCTTCCTTTAATTTGTTGTCGTTCTTCCGCTGCATGCTTTGCTTTGAATGATACGTTCGGTCCGCCCTCATTCGATCACGTTCCGATTCCGAGTCATGGATTGTCCTTCTTCTCTTTCCCTGATGGTTGTTAATGCTTTCTGGACGTTTATTGGGCTTCGTTCGCCTTTTCGCTTATGATCCGTCCATTGCGTTGCTGCCTGATACGTTCCATTCGATTATGGTCCGACTTCTCGATCGCCCTCTTGCCTTCCCCTGATTGTTGTTACTGCTTTCTGAACGTTTATCGGGCTTCGTTCGCCTCTATGCTTCGGATCCCGTCATTTGTGTATACGTATCAGTTTCACGGTTCTTGTGTTCCCCTTTCTTCAGTTCCAAACCTCGTATTTACGGCTCTTCGTTCCGGACTATCCTCGCCGATTTCAGTGCCTACTCCGGAAGCAGACGTTGCACCAGAGACTGCCTGCCGTTACGGGTCCCAGCAACGTGGACGTCAAAGCTCCCAGTACCGCGGTCAACAACAACGAAGGAGGACGTCGCTTTGAAGGGGATACGACGCCGCAGGGAACCCCTTGTCTAGCCTCGATACCAACTTCCTAGGCCCTTTCGACCGCGATCTGAATGCAATGAGTCCAAGACTGGTGGGGGTGATCGATCGATCCAGGCAGCAAGGAGGGTCCAGGTCAAGGCTGTTGAGGCATGAAGGGCCACTTAGAGGGGCAAGACGTACTGCTAGACACGGAGGCTGAGAAGCACGACGAAGAAGAGATTCCGAGAACTGCGACTCGAGAACAGCGGTCGTTTACTTTGGGTGAGATCCAGGACGAGGTCGTACTATAGGCGAGGTGGGGATGCAACCGAGGAGACCAAAAGGGAACGAAGGAGAGTACCGGCGAGTTCATGGATCGCAATCCGCAGGGTAAGCCTAGTCACGCCTCTTGCCAGAAGATTGATACTAACCACGTTCCCAGTTCGAACCGCGGTCAGTCGGACGAGACCGCCTCAGGAGGCGACAGCGGTAGCGACAATGAGAAGAAGATCGAGCAACGCGAGTCACGCAGAAGAAGAGAGACCTCAGTCAGTACTGGTACGTCGCGGAAACTCCGTGACTGACTGAGTCTCACCAGCTTGAAATCCAGAAGCGCGAGGTCAAGATACGCGGGTCGCCACGGTCTTTCCCGATAAGCGATGAAGAAAGTCAACAGAGGAAACCGGCGTGGCATGCGGGGACCGCCACATCTCAAGCATCACCCACTATACAACGAGTTTCTCAGACGACGTCCGGGAGGAAGAACGACCCCACGATGCCGACCTCGCCAGCCTCAATACCGCCATTCTCGACTACGTCCAGCTTCGATGAGGATCCCGAAGACGATGGCTGAGGAGACGCCTGCGACCACCCTGCGACAGAGGTCGGATCGGACGTCCATGGCAATGCTCCCACTGCTGCACTGACGCAGTACCCGTAGTCGGTGGGCCAATCA
>JANDKE010000794.1:5302-20055 GCA_027627275.1 Coprinellus aureogranulatus | reverse complement strand
GTTCGTTTCACGGGTGGAGGAGGTCGTACGTGGAGAAGGTTTGGAGGAGGTTAATTGTATTTCGGTTTGAGCGTGGAGTTGTCGTCGTGATTGTTGTTGGACGGGTGGAGTCGGCGATCAGGGACGGTGGATGGATGGACCCGTCCGTGTGAGGGTTTACGTGTATGGTGGAGGTGGCGGTCCCGGACGACAACGACGAGAAAGAGGATTGACGAGAGAGGATTGAGGAGGAGAAGGAGAAGGGGAGAGAGAGAAGCAGTCCGGAGGTGAATAGCGTGAAGAGTCGCGCGTTGATGGGCGAAGATCCGGGGGATGCAGATAGGCGATAGCAGTAAGCGTCGATGGGTCGATGGATCGAGGAGGGGTATAAAGCTCGTTAGCACTGCATCCTTCCTCTCAGAAATGGGCCTCGGCTCGAAGGGCCGAGGAAGGAAAGATGAAGGGAGACGGGGAGAAGGCCCGGGGATGAAGGAAGAGGGGGAGGGAGGAAAGGAAGGAACGCACGTTTTTGGAGCAAGTCTAACTCTGGTTTCTGGACACCCGCTATATCTTCAGAAAGGAGCTCCTTCCAGTCCCTTACTCTCCTTCACTCTCTTCAGCGCTCGCGCTATGGGAAGATCCGATTATAATCGTTCTCCTTCTTTTCCTATCGTCTTCCTTGCTCTTCGACGTTGTATTTTCTCTGTAGAGGTATCGGGGTAAAGAGAGAGAAAGAAAGCAGAAGGGAGAGGAAAGAACCCTAGAGCCTCGACGCTATGGGAGACGGCGAGGATGAAGGATGGATGGAAAGAAGGGATTTGGGCACGATCGTCGACCCTCCAATTGATGGATCAGTCATCAACATCAAAAGCCCTTTTTCGTAAGCCCAGACCCCCGGCGTCCCTGACCGGCACAGGACACGTGTGTACGGCTAGACCGAGCGCTCCACAGCCTCCTTCCTTCCATCCATCTTCTCTTCGAGGGCGTTGGGACTCCGATGGTCCTTCCACATCTTCCTCTTCGTCGCACCTCAGAGATGTGCTTGGGGATGGTGCTATGAGCGTATTATATAGTGCACCAACTCTAAGTACATCCCTCCTCGGACCATCGAACCTTCCCCGTTCCTGCGAATAGGGCACAGGGATGAGGTCATCGGCGCAGGTAGACGTCCACAGCTCTCTCGAACGGGAATAGCTTTTGTGGGACCGTCGTACTTTGTTCGGGGTATTGAATTGACTACTGAGTGCGTAGGGGCGTCGTCATCGTTGGTATGGTGAGGGGTATACGCCGCCGCTGCTTGTCTTCACACCCCGCTCAGATGTTCAGTAGACCGTCGAGGCTCTGAACAAGGACACGTGGGTAACGAAACTCGGGACGGCATTTCAGTATAGGTATGCATGAACTCGGAACGCCCTCCCGAGTACGGTACCCTATCCAACGCGCTTCTAGACCAACACAGGGTCTATGTATACCGTCCGCAAATTCGGGATACAACCCTGACTCTCGTCTCCGTCACCCGTTCAGATTCCGCACCTCGGAATCCATTCATCCTCATGACCTCGGACCGAAATGCAGATCTCCCATTCAGGCAAGTACACGCCTCCTCGCTTGCTTTCATCTCCCCGTTCCCCTTCTTCTCTCCCTCTTGATCGTTCTCGTGCTCTATATCTCTTTCGATGGACGTCCGTTACCTGTGCAGGTCTCAGCTGACCGTCCCGGGAGAACACATCCCAAATTCGAATTTCGAATACAGGAGAGTACAACCAGCGAACGTCGGTGATGAGTTCGGAGACGAGGAAGAATATCGAAGAGTAATTTCGAGGTGGAGTAGATCAAAAGAGCTGTGGAGGGCTCCAGGCAACGCGGCGGACACGCTTTTCTGTACGTAGCGACGATCTGGAGAACTGGAGTTCGGTGGCGTAGAACTACTGTCGTTTTGGCTCCGTGTTGTCGCGCATAAACTGTAACGTCCTAGTATGCTAGCAGAATTTACTGAGTAGGATGATGAGAGAGGTGCGGCCTAAGAGTACGGGTAAGAGTACCGGTCCAGGGGCCGAGCCACGCGCGATGAAAGCTCTAGCAGGATTCAGCGCGGTGTGGAAGGTTCAGAGAGGGCTGGAAAGCGAAAACTGGTAGTCTGGTACTGTATATTACCGAGGTGCGTGGTCCAAAGTGAAAGATCTAGGCAAGGATGTTTCAATATTCGATATGAGCGAGTCCTGATTCCGTCTCATCTCAAGATTCCCTGGGTATACGGAGAGGTTGTATGTGACGTACGCGAATTTGACTCTGTGTCCCGGGAAACGCCAAGTGCTAGAGATGTGGTATCTGGTGCCGAAGGGCGCGTTTGCATTAGACTCATTACAGTGATATCTAGAAGATAGAACTAATCGTGAAGGGCCAGTGCTTTCTCAAGCACTCAGAGCCAACTCGCAATCCTCACGTGGACCCTACCAAGCAAGCATAAATAACGAGTCGAGAGCGTGGGTTCAAGGGTTAAGGCTTGCACTCCTTACTTCCTCCCTTCATCCCTCCCTCTCCCGCCCTCCAATTGGCATAATACTGCGCGCTTGGAAGATCCAGGTCCAACTTAACCTCATCGACCTTCTAGATCTCCTTGGCTCTCTAATAGCTCTCCACGCACTTGGGGATGGGCGATCTTACCTATCGATCACGATTGCACTGGCTTTCCCGGACGTGCTTCTACCCCGCTTACCCCACTGCGTCGATAGACATCTAGTGACTAGTCAGTCCCTACCCAGCCGCCTCTGCTTTGGAATCAAGGGCACAGGGTGTTGGGTTACTGTCTAGGCCCAGCTTGGTTCGCAGTGGGTCAAATCGGGCCTGATGGAACGTAGGGGTGTACGTCGCTGCAATTCCAGGGTTACTCGATCTCTGGCTCGCGTCACAGTATGTTGATGGCCTAGTCCTCATTCATACTCGGGCTCCTGCACCTGGACCTAGGCTTTCTCCCTCTGCCTCTCGCTTATGCAATTGCATGGGTGCGACCCATCCATCGATCGCTCATCTACGTGGACCTACCACGCCTCTGAACCCGCGCTGCATGGGAGGAGTATGAATCGGTACTCATTCTGTGGCTTTGTGTTAGACAAGGACTGCGGAGTGGATTTAGTACCGCTTAATAACTCGCCGCGTTGCAGCGCGTCGAAGAGGCGATGGTCCGTTCATACTATGTTACGAGTTGATCAGTGTAGATCTGTTGACGTATGGGTGTATGTGGATCTAATTCGCGATATACCCGATGTCTCGCTTGTGAACGTTCATCCTCCTTGGTCGCCCAACAGGAGCTAAAGCCCTGACCTACGCCTTTCGCTGCGACGCTAATGGGCAGACCAATCTGCGTACTCATGGCCTATCAAATCGACCGGTACGGTCAACGATTTTTCGCCTAATTGTGTTCAGCGATGGGCGTATCGGGGTTGTGTTTCACCTTCAAACTCTGTCTTCGTCTGGATCCTCATGTGAATTGCTCCGCAACCACTGGCTTCGCATTCCTGCGCTACTCCAAGTCGCGGACGAGTTTCCTTCGGTGAACCGCCTTCCGTCGACCCAAACACTTTCCTCGGGTTTCGATCCTCCTCCGCCCAGGCTCTTCTTCCTGTCGCTCTCGCCACTGTTCTTCGCTGCCACCTTCCCCTGTTCGATCGCTCTACCGTGCGGTGTATCGCTCGATATGCTCGCGGCACGCGTGGGTGAGATACAAACAGGGCGGCAAATCGCAGTGATGACCTTCGGTGTGCTTGTGTCTTTCCCTAAAGTCACTCTCGTACGTGCCGAGATCCACGTCCGGTACTAACAGATCGGTCTAGGCGGTTGCCCGACTTCTGCGCTGCACACGGAACGAGTTGGTCATCCCGGTTAGTGAAACTTAGCATTCGCTATAGTTCGTCTGTAGGGGTAATCGTCCAAGAAGGTTATGTGTGCAGCGCAGGAGGTTCGGTAACTGTACGCTTACAGGTACCATCCCCGGTGTACGCCTTTGGAGGTTTGGAGCCCCGCGTCATGCACAGCGCCCTCGCCTGGGTCTTGCGACTACTCTTCTGACCGCCCTCATGTGGGCGATGGTGGAGAGGAGTGAAGTCTCTTCGACAGGTCAATCGCCCTGTGCCTGGCTTCGTGGGTTGCCTTTCACTGTTGAAGAACATCTCGGCTCGGTATCCAATTCCAAGACTTTCTATTGCGCACACGAAGTCAGGGTTTCGATCCACAAACTTGTCTGCAGCCGCAGACCTAGGCAAGCCCCTCGGAGCTCAAAGATAGCCTGCTCATTCACTGAAACTTGATTCGCATCTACCGATCATCTGCGCTACCATTTCGCGTCGCTGAACTACTCCAGGATGCGGTGTATCACTCGATATCGCCTCTAGTCGCTGGCTGATTCGCAATCACCCGAAATCTGTAGCGCTCAGCTTTCGGTACGAATCGTGGTCCAGGTTGACGAGTGCTCTACACTCGCACTTCATGTACCATCTCTAAGGAAGCCACTATCCTCGTTCGCAGAAACCGGGCTTCTGCGCTGCACGGAGAACAGGTTGGTCACCCTGGTTCGTGGGACTTATCATTGCTATGACTCTCTATTTGGGTAATCCCCCTTGTATCTGCAAGTGGTGCAGCGCAGTGTGCTCGGTACTCGTACGCGCGGACTTCCGGTACCTTCTCCGGTGTGTATCTCGAGTCATGCACACCGACGTCGCCGTTCCTCCTCGGAGCTTCCCTCCCGAAGTCCATCTCCGTTGTGTCTACGGCCCAAATGGCGAAGTTTTGCACGGACCTGTGATCGGCTTCCACCCTCCAAAGGCTGGGATGACTACGAGTTTATCTGTCCTGGGGGCATCTTTGTGGTCTTCTCTGGTGCTCGATTCGCGGCTCAAGCGACTCTGCGCTGTACAACTAGGATCATGGTCGATCTGACAAGAGTAACATAGCATTAGCTATGTACCCTTGTTCGGTGTACGTCCATTGATTCCCCGAGATTCGCAGCGCAGCATGGTCGCTAGCCGCATCGACGAAGCTCTGCGAAGTGTCCCTTTTGCAATCATCTCTCAGGGTGCATGTACTCTATGGGGCACGTCGTCCTCGTCAATATGGGTCAAAGCTCTGACCTCCGTTGCTGTTCCGGGGAGAAATATAGCCTCTAACACAGATGATGGAGCGCTGCATGGCTCTGCAGTTCACATTCTCATACGGTACGGCGTTAACTGTGATCCACTCGCACCGAGTCTTCAGTGCCTTCCTTTGGGCTCGCGGCTCACGACTTCTTCCTCTTACGTCGTTTTGTGCAGGGATACCGATGTCTCTGCCTCGGATTGATCAGCTCTTTAATGCAGAGTAGGGGTTGATCCTACCCAAGCACGGCTACCAGGTGCAAAAACGAGGAGACAACAAGGTCGCGCACTTCGCCCTTGATCGGTGGCATTAGGAACTTTGCACGCTCCTCCTGCGTGTTTTGACAACCCGGACTCGAACCTCGACACGCAAGTACAAGGCCATGATCGTCATCACAATTGCTGACAGCCTCAATGGACGAGTGCAGTCAAGAGGACGCTTGGATGGAGTCGGGTGAGTGTCACGTACGTACGGTCATTGTTGGGAGAACAATAGCGAATGGGAACTTGATAGTACAAGGCGAGTGATAGAGACAAGAAATGGATGTTGTCATGACTTTCGGTGATGAATTTGGACGTTTGTCATGTAATGCTTTGAATGGAAGACCCAAAGCGAGGTAGTGAACCAACAATTGGCCGAATTCCAGGGCAGAGTTGTTCAGGTATATAGTCGGCAGGTTGACGTCGCTTAGGTAGAAATACGCCGAGGGCTTGGATGTCGTGAAACGAGGCGATGGGACGGATAAGAGATGTTCTTCCTGAAAGAGTAGGGCAGATTCACTTGCTGCGCCGCCACAAGGTATCATAAGAACGGATGAGTTCTGGGCTCCCAGTTTCAGTCTCACCCTTCCCTCCTCCAGCCTCGTGCTCTTCTCGATTATGGCTTTCCGGTCCTTGACGCAGTATCTACCCTCTCCCCCTCAGTTCTTCCAGTCATTCTTTGCTGGAGCCTCGTACTTCACAGTTACTGGAGGCGAATTCAACGCAATTGCCGGTGACTATGTGGACAACAGGACAATCATCCATGGCGCGGATGACGAATGTTCGTTACGTTCACCCTATCTCTGGCGTTGTGCACTCAAGTCACACTTCTTACAGTGAAAATAATACTTCTCAAGTTGCAGGCTGAAAGTCTGGCCAGGAGGGGAATCTCAGAGAGGATCGCATTCACTCGGGAGAATGCAGTGGTCTTCATCAACGCTCTTGGAGGCGAGTTTACTTTACCTCCAAGCGTCATCGCAACCTACTCCGTCAGTATCGTCTTAAGTTGCTTCGCCGCTTAATGAACCCAGCCCAAACACAGGACGTCCACGATACCATGGTGAAGCATTTCAGAGGGAAATTCGGCGAAGTGCGGGTCGCTAGGCAAGGCTATTGCCTTGCATTAGAACGAGATGGCTCAGTCGTACGGCCAGAGGATTGGGACGCCTACAAGATTATAGAGAAGGGTGAGAAGTTAATAATGATCATGATCATCGAAAGGGCCTGGGTTGAGTCCGTTAAGGGCGACTGCCCTCGATGTGGTAAAACGAGGCTTGGGACGTACAAGGACGATGGCTGGGTTATATGGTGAGCCATGGCTTCTTTTGAGTCTGGACATTAATTAATAGGCCTGATCTGCAGTCGGAGGTGCAATACCCGGTTCACTTTCACCCCAACCCCAGACCGAATGGACAAGTACCCGCCGTTCGATGATAACAACATAGAATCGTATAAGCATATGCGAAAGGTTTTCGTTCAGGTATGTGCTCGTCTCGCCCTATGATACTCGTGACTGATTTTTATATTATCTTTCATTCTGACAGAGAGTAAGCTTCTGCGCTTTGATATGCGCCTGTACAAGAATCTGACTGCTATCCTATTCGCCCCACTAGGATGTGAGACCTTTTCATGTACAGCATATGCGACTGGCTGACTGACCGTCCTCCTGGTTTCTTCCCAAAGGTTGTAAGTACTTTCAAACCGGAACCTCGCATGTCCTTTGTCTAACGTATATCTTGGTGCGCAGACAGTAGGTTGCCGATAGCCCTATTCATGCCAAAAATTCATGATCCTGCGAATCCGCTGTTCTGCGCGTTCAATAGGAGGTGCGTTACAGTGACTACAAAGTGTGGCAACCCGTCGTTAATCTATGCCCCGTTCGTGTTCCACAGTCTGTGAGTCGTATATTATCTCGACGATAGCTTTGCTAGGACACTAACGGTTTTACTCCCAATGTTTTGCGATAACCCAGTTCGTAAGTCCCCCTACTTCTTCCTTCGCTTGTCGACTTGCTCACTCCCTGCCCTTGATGATGTTCAGTTTGTATGTGGTTATATTCTTGGGTACGGTCGATTAATCGCTGACGATCCCCATTTCCCCCCTCGTCTCATAGCAAGTACGCCTCCTTCGCTTTTAGCCAACGATGGTCCGGGGGTACTGACTACCACTTGTCCAACATTTTAGCAAGTATGTGCTAATTTCTCTTTATTGATACTTGTGTTCTCTGCCCGTCATTCCACGCTGACCGTCATGCAATTTAGTGGGTACGTCCCGAGATTTCGGAGTTAGGATGCGCGTAATCATATCGTTGCACAGGAAACGGCGGAATTGCGAGAAAAGTCAAGATGTAAGTGAATCCTACTGTCGTTTCGGGTTTTTCGTCATTAACTCTGTCTTCCAGTCGAAGAAGTCACGGAGAAGGTCCGTATTGGATGTTGTTCGCGAGATAAAATTGATGCAATGCCCATCGAGCAGTCATCGTTCCACGGTATACTCTCCGTGCGGAAGGGCTGGTAGCCCGCCTGTGATCCCTCATCAGCATAGGTTAGTGTATAAACTTTCTGAGAGCGATTATCTTGCGTGACCCGTACTCATGCGACATACAGAACACGTTGATTCACGCCCAAAACCCCAAAATTTGCAATTGCGAAGGCTCCTTCGCATTTCTTAGCACGCAACTGTATGATACTATGCGTAGATCTTTGTATTAATATTCCACCCCTCCCAATCCTCCAAATACACTCCCCTAGCTTTCGACTTCCCAAACACCCTCATCCAGAGCCTCTCGGCTTCGCGTGCTTCTCGTGCGGAAAGGGAGCACAATGATGAGGAAGAGTGCCGTGGGGGAGGGGAGGGCTGGAGGAAGTTGGATAGGAGCCCTCGGACGCCGCTGAACGACGCCTCTACGCATGAATGCACCTGCGTCGCACTCGTTCCGATTGACAGCGATGTCTGCCTACCAAGAAGACTTTCGCCCCTTCGCGAAACCCCGGAAATCCGACTTGCACTCACGTGGAAACGGCCAAGCAGATGTAAATAAGAGGTTGAGGACTGGGGTTAGGATTGCTTTTCTTGCTTCTCACCGTCACTTCACCAACGTCGCCGTCCAAGCCCCGAGCTGCTGCGAAGGGGGTCCTGACATGAGTCATAATTCTTTCGGGTCAGGAGCTTATCGGCTCGACCCCCATGTCCCTCGTCTACTCGCGGTCCACCGTCAATCCGTGGTTCTATTCGAACGTCGCTTCCATCGATCTACGCGATCCTCACACAGCGTCGCGCGACCACCATCGACTTTCACTGCTGCATTCCCGAGGATTCGACACGCGCCCGTCTCCATGATGTATGAGGTCCGCCCAAGCAAAGGGAATGGGTTCGTCCTGCCAATATCCTACAGAGGTTTTCAGTAGGTGATCTATGCTCTCTCTTCAGTTCATACTCCGTTACTCCCTGTTAAATGCAGTATAGAACCCTTGTGATTCACTTCTCGGTAACCTCTCAATGTGCCCCTGTCTCGACGCTCGTCGCCGTGCTTCGCTGGGTCACAGGCCGAGGGCATTTACTCGCAATGGGAGTATGCTTCGCTACTGACCCATTGGATATGGGTGATTTCTCTGAACTTGCCCAAGCAAGCGTTGAATAGCACATCCGCTCTCTATCTCGAAACCCTCAGAGTCTCCTTTGAACTGGCACCCCGACTACCACGACAATGGAACATATTCCGATGGGTGGATCGTGGCGGATAGCCACGACGTCGACCTCTTCGCCTCGTGACATCCTCTCAGCTCCATTATGACTCACTCCAACGTCCGTTCTTGATTTCAAGTAGGAATCTCTTGAACGCCGAACGTTCAGCTCTGTGGACTGGGGATTTCCACCCCCGCTTACTTCACTCGGGGTTCCAACATAGTACACAGACCTGGCTTACTGGCAATTACCCAAAAGTTCCCACGACACTTGACTCTCAGTCAGTCGTTTCTACGCCTACATCTACTTATCCCGGTTCCTGCTATAAAACCCGATACGCAATACCTCTGACTGGTTCTGACTATTTCCCGACGTATTAGAGGAAGCCGATTTCAGACATCCACGGATTCGGCTGCGGGGAGCTAGTGGCCATTATCCGGATTTCTGTCTACTACAGAGTTGAACGGACTTTGGCGTCTTCCCCCTGGCTACATAAGGTCCGTGGATGTGTTTGATCTCGAGCTTTACACCTGTCGAGTCCTATGCTCTGCGTTCCTACAGTCTATCTGCTCTGCATCTGGACAGCCAACTATGTACCCGATTGGCGAGGGATACCACATGGAGATGCTCATTGCGATTGGAAAGTACGCTTGGTCTCTCGTAAGGCGCAAAGTCCCGCTCCTTGATGGAATCCCTGATGCTGTTGAACTGTCTCGCTTCAGAACCTCCAGAACTACAACGGACTCGCTTCTCTCTGGCATCCACGGACGGGCTATACGGAAGATGAAGCCGTTGTCTGGGGTTCTGTACTTTGCAGACACTTAGTGGACTTTGGGGTTTCGTTGGATATGGCCCCTTTCGTGGATGCATTTGAAGGGTGTGTCCTATTGGTGTCCTACGGCGGCGAAGTCTCAAGCTCTGTGTGCTCGCCATTCATCTGCTCTGCGGCTCGACACCATGATCGCCTCACTCTAATCGGAGCGTTGGTTGCTTTGTGTGATCACCACAGCGCTGTAAGTTGGTTGGTCTGCGCAAGCTGTGCGAGGAGGCGAGATAACGCCTTCGTCTGTACTGAGACCTTGCGACTTCGATGTAAAGTTCCTTGCTAGAACATCCACTGCAGACCGGGTCTTATGGGCTTCTTTATACCCTGTGTAATTACGAAGGATTCGGTTCTCACTGACATCCATGGAATGGTTGTCAGGAAGGCAAGCCCGTTGTCTGGATTTCTGTGTTTGACAGAACCCTACTGGGCTTCGGCCTATTCTTTTCACAGAGTCCATTCCGAGGACGAATTTGAACTTGAGACCTTTGCGTTCCGTGTCTTGCGTACTGTCCTCCCATCGTCTTTCCGCGCTAAGCCTACAGTGGGCTAGCTGGCTGCTCGGTTTACTGCGTTCATCGATTTGATACTCGCATGGCAAACCGCGAGGTTAGGCTCCGAGCGCTGTTGACACACGGAAGGAGTAATTGGAGAAGTTCTTGTCAACGCAGTGGCTGCGGTTTCTCTGGAGGAGGATCAATTACTATTTTTGTCTCCTAATCTCGCCTCGCTCCCCGCAACATGGCAAAAGTCCGGAATTTCCGACTCTAGTTGACTGTGCTTGTTTTTGCCTTCCGCCGCACGACTGAACGGTGTGCATCGGCCAGGCATCCCGCTGTATCTCTCGGCAGGAACGGGATGCTAGGAAACGATGGACCACTGCAGGCATCGAGGGGAAGGTACCGAGGAAGCGAGCGTCGCCGAAGTGGAATTAATCAGTAACACCCGGCGTTGGAACTTGAAACTCACTTTTGTACTACCATCTACCTCACCTCTCTGAGGTTTGGCTTGGGGAGAGCGCTGGGGCGATATAAACGCGTTTAAGGAGTTCGGATCAAACTTACCGGCTGCGTTGGACTCGACTTACGCGTACTTGCGCTGATTCAGACCGCATCCACCGCTACGGCGTCGTCATCCTCGCGTCTCCATCGACTTCCCTCTCGGTTTGGTCTCTTACGTATACCTTATCTCTTTCCGTCACCGTCGCCATCGACCTAGTCCGCCTTCTGTCGGACAATCTCACTTCCAACCAGCCACATTGGTTCGCACTTAAGTGCTATCCTTGACTAAATCCCAGGGGTACTACTCCTGTAGACCACAAAACGGTGAACCGAACGCCGGTACACTAGCCAGCCGCGATACCCGAAATTGAAGACGCTCTCGGAATACCTCTAATGCGCTCGACTCTGCGAGGGGTATAAAGGAAGAGAAATCTACAATGGCCGAGCGTGCTCCATCCAATCCTTTATACCTCTCCTTAACAGCCTCGACGCAGCTCAGGATGCAGATCAAAGCAATAGCCGTTTTCTTGGTCGCTGTCGTAGCGTCTGCACTGGCGTCTCCCACAGTCGTCAAGGTACGCTCGTTCCCCGTCCCCGTCCCTCCAGCTCTATGCCAAGACGCTGAATTGAAGTTTATATAGAGAGATTTGAGGGATTATATCATAAGTTTGAGGGGAGATCGGGCAGAGGTGGATTGGTAGACCTTGACGGATGCATATACAGTACATTCTGCGTATGAGGCGAGGCACGTGCGTACCTTCTACGCAGTGACTGACTCCAGACTGCTGAATCACCCTTTGAAAAAACACAGATCACAACTCCTACTCACTAGTAATTCTACGCTCGATGGATCCGGAATTCGTTTCCCAGAGTTCGTTTGTTGAGTTTGTAGTCATCTGCATCACACGCTAAAGCCCGTGCACGACCGTTGGATACCAATTTGGATTAGAGGGTAGTAACTTAAGCACTGGATTCCGTTCATCGCGATCGTCTCTGACTCCGACTTTATCATACCTTCCGCGGACCCAAGCTGGAATCATGAGCGCTCCTCGCTAACCAAAGATACTGAGGGACGTCCCCCGGATCCCGCTGGTGACCGGTGACCCCTCCACTCACATGTCTCTGTAAGTATGTATAACTCTTCTAGCAGTGTTACACCACCAGTTACCGTCAAGCGAAACCGACACGACCCCGCTGAAAAACTTCCGAGTTTTCTAGACAATCAGCATCAGCAAAGCATCAGCTCTGTGTGGCGAGAAGACGGTCTTTCAAGGATGCTCAGATTTCGGTGATCTTTGGATGTACAGAATCTGCATTCAGATTCTCAAGGGCGTTGAGAGCGCGTGTTTTATGTATCTCGGACCGAGGGGTCAGCGTGCGTGTCTGTCTGTCGGTTCGTGATCATGAGTTGATAGCCTTAGCCTTGCTCTGGTCATGATATGCCAGCTGCACCTGACACCAATCATCAAAAGGACTGAAAAGAAAATACCAAGTAGAACTTAGAAGTCCATACTATGGCTGTTCGCGGGTATGCTCAGTGTTAGTTTCATACCTAGCACGACGACGGGGTGGGTGTAGAGAGATCCTCCAGAGCTAAAAACTCGCGTCATAGAGCGAGGTGGTGCACGGAGAAATCGTGGCTAAGCTCTACTTTTAGCCTGTCTTTAGATATGGCCACCTGGGTTCCGGAAGGGTGGTGATCAAGTTCGGAATCTCATAAGTAAGTTTTGGTGATCTTACCGGGTATCTATTCGAGGCCTGACGCCCCGACGCCACCTATTCAGGCGCTCGACAGGCTCCCACCGAATTTCCATTCCAACCAGGACGCCTGTCAGATATCAATGCACTGCCCTTTCTGGGTTCTGCTCTCGTCATAAGCTCGAGATCCCAGTTGGGGCGATTGATCTTGAACTCTGCTTTACGCTAGGTAGGCATTCTCGTAAAACTGGCTGTAAATCACTCTTCAAGTCCTTCGACGAGCTTCAAACTATTGTGCGTTTTTAATTTGAGAAAATTGAGCACGGGACGACAACCGTGCAGCTTCGATGCGCCTTGAGGCTTCGGCACTGTCCTATTGACAGCACGGCGCATCTTGCGTTCTGATCTGACTTGATGTCATTCTCGACTGTGCTCCGTTGTGGACAGGGACGCGAGCCTAGGAACGACAAGTATTTCAGGAGGAATATACCGGTGGCACCTGAACGGTTCGAACTCAGGCCGTCTCTCACGGACATTGCCGAGGTCCATGGGACTGTGGGAGTCACCACGACGGTCTCAATTCTTGGGCGTTTGTAACCACCACCACCACCACCACCAACGCCGATATAGCAGAATGCTCTCTAACGCCATAGTACTGCGATCCCCGTTCTCGCGCTCGCTCGACACTAACTACTCCCCTTCTCCTTCCGAGATTGTGGAGATCGATGGCTGGATTGGGCACTATCAATTCACGGTAGATGTGCTCAATGAGGAGCTCGCCGAATTGGATTTGCGTCGAAAGCAGCTAGAGGATATCATAGATACACACAGGGATCTGATCAAGAAACATCGCAACCTCTCTTCTGCCATCAGGAGAATCCCATCCGACGTTCTCTCTATCATCTTCTCAACGCTCTTGCTCCTATCGGATCCCGATGCCTCCCCTTGCCCGGCCGTCATTGTCAGTCACGTTTGCCGTTATTGGCGCGACGTATCCCTAGGAACTGCAATGCTCTGGACGAATCTCCGCATTTCCATCCCCACGTACCCACTTCCCATTTCCATTGACCAAGTTCCGGTTCCCCTCCAATACCTGTCCCTTGACGATCGATACCACTACGCAAAGAACCTTTCGCGGTGGAGGAAGCAGGCACGCGCGACTTACGATGAGGTCAAGGTGCTCATTACTCGCTCTGCAGAATGCCCCATCCGATTATCCTTAACCGCCTGTGATCCCATTTGCCCTGCAGACGTTTCTGAGGACACCCTTACCGACCAGTATATCCTCGATTGTGCATGCATGGTTGAAGCGACGCTTGGAGCCTTGAAGGGTACAGAATACCGATGGAGAAACCTTCGCCTTGTGCTCAAGATTAACAGATCTTCTGTTTTCCTCCGCTCGTACATGAAACTTGTCGAGATGGTACCGAAGGGGGTACAATCCATCGAATTGGACCTGGAGTACAATGGTGGAAACCCAAATCATCTATCTGCTTTGAGTTGGCAACAGGTGCTTAGAAATAAAGTCATGGTGAAATCGGCTACCCCTTCAATGGTATTACGCGCAACATCTGTCGATATGCGCGGTATCCACCCTCGCTGGGAACAGATCTCTGACCTGACGATCGGCTTCAAGGAAGCCAACGTCCTCGCACAGGATGTCTTCATCGTTCTACGAAGAACGCCCGGCCTTACTCGGTTATCCATCGAATTCTCTGGCAAAGTCATTGTAGGGCAGAACCCCGAAATTCCTGTCCGTCTCCATCGACTGCGACGCCTGGAAATCAGAGGTATATGCGTACCCCAAGAATTCGGTGCTCCATTCGAGCTTCCTTCCCTCAGCGAACTTGTGTTTTATCACCCAGATACTATCCCATACCAGCATTCCGCCCTCATCGAGTGGGTAAAACGATACGGGTTTCAGCTCATTCACGCGTCTTTGAACTACACATGCTTGAACCCCACAACATTGCAATGGGTCCTTGCATGTCTGCCCAAGGTCGTCTCTCTCGAACTCTTCGGCACGGTCCCAAAATGTCTTCAAACAGATATTCCCTTTGAACGCCGCCGTTACTTTGCATCAATCGACAGCTCATTTCTGGAGGAATTAACGCCTCCGATTCACATGATGTCGCGTCTGCCTTGNNNCTGNACGAAGNNNGNNAAGTTNGNNANNTNNNT
>JANDKE010000793.1:0-20055 GCA_027627275.1 Coprinellus aureogranulatus | reverse complement strand
ATGCGTCGCGCCGAATCGCCGCCACAGTTATCACCCAAGCCTCGCAGATGCTGTGTGCGTCAAGATGGCGTTGCTAGAAGATGACCTGTACATCGTCTTTGACCCACACCCTCGGATGGACCATCCGAACGGCCCGGGGTTTATGCTCAGCACTTCAAAAAGCACCACAGCATCCTTCCTCCCATTGTCTGCTAGGTTCCTCCTCAACAGCCTTCGACGTCTCAGGCACAGACCTCTTTCAACCTCTCCAGTATAATTACTTCACCGCCCACCTCCTCGACGCGAAAGAATCGTACTACCGCATCATGGCCTACCAAAACGAACAAACACTGCGCGACTCATTCCTGTGCACGCACGAGGAGAGCCTCAGCGCGAGTGTCGACTATCTGTGGAATCACCCATCGCCAGCGGATAGCTTGAACGCCTCTGCGGGGCCGAGTAGCCCATCAAGACTACGCGCAGCGAGCTCGAGTAGCGCAGAGTCGAGCACGTCATCCAGGTCCTCTTTCGGCATCCCAGGCTCGAGTCCTCCTTCCCTCCCTTCCCTCCTAACCTCCTATGAGGGCCGTCGGTTGACGTCCGTATCCGAGTCATGGCGTCCAGAAACCCCGTTCAAGCACTACCATTTGGAACATTTGAAGCTCATATCTCATAAACCAACCACGCCGGACCTCCCTCCCCCGATCAAGGTCTCGGTCGACTGCGTAGTCTGTTTTGACACGTACCCCTTGTCCATGAGCGTCAAACTTTCTGGGTGTGAGCACCGGTTCTGCAAGGAGTGCATGAGGGGACATGTTGCAAGCTTTTTGGAGAATGGGAGGTTCCCGATCCAGTGTCCCGTGTGTTTGCTGGATCGAGGGATCCCGGACCCTGGGGGTGAGTGCGACGGTTTGTGCGGTAGAGGGCGTGTGCTAATCGCGCTTGTAGACGTCACTGAATCTATCCTATACCAGCTGCATATGCCTGCAGAATCCATTCAAAAGTTTGGGGAACTGAAGAAGCTACAGCATTCCGTACGGCTCGAGTGTCCAAGGTGGGTATTCCATCACCATATCTTCCAAGAGATCGTTGTAACGGTTTACACGTAGTTGTAACTACTCGGACTACCTCCCGCGCAAAGACTACCTCCGGTCCACGATTCTCACCTGCCTTTCGCCTGCATGCTGCTACAGGTGGTGCAAAGCGTGCTCCAAACCCATCTCATCGACGCCGTCGTCGCCATCGTCACCCCAATCCCGTTTCTCCATCGTCATAGGCTCTACAAAATCCAAGGGCAATTCAAGTTTGAGCATCAAAGCAGCTAGTGGGAGTAACACCTCTGACGGCGCGTTCAAGCACGCGTGTAAGGGCGATGGATTCGAAAAGCTGATGAAAAAGAAGGGGTGGAGGCATTGTCCTGGGTGCACGATGCCCGTCATCAAGGACAGTGGGTGTAACCATATGTCGTGTGTTGCGCCAGGTTGCCATACGTACGTCGTCGTCGCCTCCTCTGTGTGCTTCTAACTCTCTGTCTGATTCGATGGGTTCTGTTTGCAGGCACTTCTGCTACAAGTGCGGTCAAGTTGATTGTTGTGTACGGCGAACAAGGGAGGAACGTTGGTGAGGAGGTTACGCTGCATTATAGTAACAACAGTTGCAAGCAGTTTGAGAGGAAGTTGAGCTGTAGTATTCAGTGAGCTTCCCGCGTCTCTCCTTCTCTTTAGATTGGGACTTTGCGTCCTTCCTTGTGTCACCCTGGTTTCTGCTTTTCGTGTTCTTCGTCCGGTTCGTCACTTGACCGGACGTCACTTTCGTTTTCTGGGTCTGGATTGCTTTGTTCTACGCGGGCGTGTTACCTTCTTTTCTCGGGCTCTGGCCTCGTCGCCTATTCGTTCCCTTTCAAGCTCCTTTCATTGGTTGCTTGCACCCTGCTTCCCCAAAATCGACCTGTTGTATAACACATACTCATCTGACATTTCACCCTTACACTGTACGCATAGCCATCGAACTTACATGCTCTCCATCTCTCTTCCCTTTTATATCTCGGTTTCATGCCATGTACCCCCTGCATTCAAATGTTTTGTACCACTATCGGATTGTATACCTGTACGATATCACGATGACCGACTTGCCTCCCAAAGAGTACTGTGTTTCTTGTAGCTTCCTTCGACCACTTCAGAACGTGCACTGTACACTAGCCTTTCAATATATCCAGCGTTTCAGCGGAGTATGGTCACCGTTCCAATACGGAGGAGGGATGTTGTCCTTGGGCGCTTACTAGCCTCAGAGCCCCTAAGTTTGCAGATACTCTGAATCGGTATTCGGCATTTGCCGGCCACTGCAATACGGCTCAGATCGTTCCTTTTCGCGGTTCACCGCAACAACAACACGGAATCCAAGGGGCTGCTGTAAAAGAACCTCATTCTTGACAGGCATCTTGGCTGTGTAACTTTGCAAGGAGTCAGAATGGCCCCTCGATAACTTGGTCATCCTGTTCAGTTCCGAATCAAGGTGTCACGGACAGGCATCGCCTCGTTTCGCCCTCGTTGCCGCACACCATCACCGCTCGGAGGTTCTTGCTCTTCGGGGAGAGGGACAATGGGCGGCTATTCGCCACAGCTCAAGGTTTAACTCAGTCTACTCGCACTCTCACCCTCACCTGCCCCCGAGTCACACTCAAAACGCTCAAATGTTATCCAATGGTCAACCCGATGAAGCCGCCGACGAACAGCTCTCTTGCAGCAAGGCAGGCGCTGAAATCCAAGTCGACATGGACGGATTGGATATTGGGGACCTCGTACAGCACCTGACGGACCCGGCTCGCCAGCAAGCCCTCGCCCTCCTGTACCACGGCTCGCCGTGTAAGCACGTCCCAGAAGATTCGACTTCGGTGCGGGCTGTTGGTAGCCCTTGTTCGCTAATTTCTCTGAATATGGCGCGTGCTGCGTTCGAGATATACAAGAAGACGAGGACTGCCAGTGAAGTGGGGGATACCGGGACAATGGCGCTGGGCGCGTTCAACTTCTTCCAAGAGCTATCAGACCCTACTACGCTACGAGTAAGTGTTACCCGTGCAGTGCTCTCGTTCGGCTGAGTTGAAGGACTCGAACCTATGCAGGACTCATGTTTTGCCGTTGAACATGACGAAAGCCGAGTGCTTCAACCTTTGGGAGCTTTGATAGATGAAGAGCCATTCAAGGAGGCATTCAATAAGGTTCTGCTATACTATCTCCCACTTTCCATTGAAGGTTTTATGCGATCGCTGCAGTGAGTTCTATGCCTCTTCCGATCGTCAATACTCTGATTTCGATCGTTCTTTACAGACTTATGTGGGAGAATGCACCTCATATTCCCATAGTCGCCGGGGTCATAAGATTTAATGAGGAAGCTGTCCTCTGCTTGCGGGTTCAAGTCTCATCATCGTCATACACGTATATCATCCTCGATTGTCACGTCCGACCAGGCTCTTGTCACCGTGGGCCTACCTTTTCGATTCACAAATCGCGTGAAAGCGCAGCAGGCTATCTTCATAGCCGGTGGAAGAATCATGTAGCAACGGAAGACGATGAAGATTCCGCAGAGGACTTCAGTGTGTATATCTTGCTGCAAAAGCAACAGGCGCCCTCTTCACCGCCTTGGCCTGAACCCCAGGGTGAGTGACCGCATATTCTGGCGCCTGGTGGAAATAATAGCTGGTTAATTCGTTTGTTTACTCACTGTATCATTACAACTTTCAGAGTCTTCTCTTGCGCGTGTGGATGATACGAATGTCAGTCCTCCGACTCCACAACCGCCACATCCGAAACCGGAGCCAGCACCAAGTAGGGAGCCGAAACGAGATGTTATCAGGAATCAGACATCGCGAAACCGCCTTCACAGCGAATTTGGGTGGCAGATGGGTTTACAGGACGAATTGTCGACAACGTCATCACCGACCGAGGCAACCGAATCTTCCAATCAGCCTCAAGGGGGTGCCAGCGCTTCAGAGGGGCATCCTCATTCTTCCCTACATCAAGCTTGTGAAGACCCTGGTGCAGCAGCCCATACACCTCCAACCAAGCCCCGGTCTCCACGGAGTGACCTCTTCAAGAAGGACATTGGATGGCAGCTGGCTTTGCAGGAACAGGTTGGAGCAGTGACCACCCCTTTGAGAGCCGCGGAAGATGCTCCAGTGACCAAAGGTCATAAATCGCAGAAGAGCATGGGTCAGAGGTTCGTCTGTGACAAACTTCAGTATGAAGAGCGGAGGAAGCAGTTTAACACTACCCCGGACGCCCCAAGCCTCGTCGCCTCCCCAAGCAGAAATCGAGAGGCAGAAACCTGTGCGAGCGGATATCGGGTGGCAGCATAACCTCGAAGCAAAGTCTATGACATTTCCTATTCAAAGTCTCCACAAGGCGGCTAACCCCAGCCGGAATAGCATTCCACTCGCCAGCCCTGCGTTCCATACGTTCGGGGCGCCTAACCCAGAGCCTCTCCTTGGGGCTACAGAATTTGGGAAGATCCAGAACTCGCCGGCTGCCGCGGCGGAGAGTCCATCAGAGGAAAGCCAGTACGACGACTGTGATATTATCACGGCGGAGTGTGACTACTGCTTTGGAATTATCGTTGCGGATGATCATGAGTTGCTGTCAGAGTTCGGGACAGCTGAATGCGACCATAGGATATGCCGGGATTGCTTGCGCAGGCATATCATCCAGGAGTTGGGCTTTGGGAACTTCCCTGTTCGTTGTCCGGCGTGTATGCTGAGGAACAGGTTTCGTCCGACATGTGCGTTGATCTTATGCTTATCTCGAAATGGTTGTGGTTGACTTGCACTCGCACAGGCGTCAATATGGATCTTATGGATCGACTCGACTTCTCCGACGTGGAGAAGGAGAAGTTCCTTAAGCTTGAGTTCCAGACGCTGCCAGTAACGATTAAATGCCCGAAGTGCGTCTCCCTACACCATGGACCTTCCCCGCTTTACAACTCTGGCACCCCTTCATTAGATGCGGCCATTCGTCACAGACATCCAGAGATGACCTCCTGGACGACAAGCACATTTCGTGTACCAACTGCCAGAACCACTGGTGTCGCGATTGTCATCGATCTTTCCCCAGAAACGCTCCTCCAGAAGTTCGCGCAGGGCATGTTTGCAAGGACAGGAAACGGCATGCATTGCCCAGTAGGAGGGCTGGTCGATGGTGTCCTGGGTGTCAGACTTTCGCACCTCCGACGAATGGTGTCATTCATGGAGAATGTCCTTCGGTGAGATGTGGGCTGTGAGTAAAGTTTGAACACGCTGGCCTTTGCTGAGTTCATCTCCGCTGACGAGACTTTCACAGACACTTCTGCTTCAAGTGCGGTGGTGTCATCGCTGATACTGCGCGAGGGCAGAACCCGGACAGACTGATAATCAGTCACTACCAAGTCTGTCCCCAAGCTGGTAATGCTGATGCGAGGGGCGATCCACATAATCGCGACTGTGTGATACAGTGATCATGAAAGTATATGCTGAGCATCCACGGGTTACCGACCGGTTGGAACTTCATTCCAAGTTTCTAAGCATGAATATATTGAGGGTAGTGACCGCAGGGGCGTACGGACTTCTGGGACACTTCGTAGCTATCTAAACCACGGACCCTGGGATGCGAGACCTGGGCTTGCTTTCTTTCAGTCGCTGTGCTTTGGTCACTGTTTATTAGATTACCGTTTATCGTTGATTCATTGCGTACTGTGTATTATTCCGGTGCTAGCTACGGTGACTCTTCATGACCAGACAGTCAATGGTAGGCACCGAGAAATATCATAGCTCTTCCCGCCCCTGAGTCATATTTGGGCAGACTTGACCGCATCGACAGCAAATTCCCGCCCAGCTGCCTTCGGCATCGCGTCGGAATGTTCAATGATGTCCCCTTTGGGCGCTTAGCGGCGCAGTTGCCAAATCTGGTCATGAGCGGCAAACAAAAAGCTCCGCCGTTACTCCGGCTTCATGCGGTCACAGCGTCACGGTGCCTTGGTCCTAGACGCCCACATCAGCAGGCCTTTATGTGGCCGCCACACAGCATACCCCTCTTTTAAACCCTCATATACTACTCATACCCCCTTGCTACCCCTCGAGGCATGGCGCAAAGAGTGCCAGGAGCTTTTGACGACGCCCAAGATACCGTAACGGCAACGGACATGAATTCAGCGTTCGACGAAGAACCGCACGACGTCGAGAACGAGTCAACCCCGGCATATACGAGCATGGNNACTCAGGACAGGATGCCNGTATCCACCTCCAATGATATTAGCTTCTCACCAAGCAGGAAGAGCACAGGATTNATCTGCAGTTNGTGCCTCGGTGTACTCGGCGAGGAGGTGGCTCCGAACATGTGTCCTCTCGCTGCTCTCGCATGCACCCTAGCTTTATTCACTCAGGAACAGGAGGATGGGATTGTTGCTTCGGTAGACGAATGCCCNTTAGACGAGAGATGGCTCCAGCAGGTACGTAGAGCACGCAGTATNGAGCGCTTTTGCGCAGTGTAACTGATAATGAATCGCAGGCTCTGAGTGCAGTGACAGAACCCATGAANGGGGACTGCCGTCGGTCCATCGACTACCTCCTCAAGACNCCCACTTTTGATAAATCTATGAGTGTTTCGAGCCAAGTATCCTTGACAGATGAGTCGTCTTTGGAAGAAGTAGTATTGTCGGCCTTTCGGTACGTGAGGAATTAGTTTGTATCAAATCTAGACCTCATGCGTCCTTCGTATCTGCTTTAGCGACGAGACTCGTACAGTAACCCATGGGAGATCCACCGCCATCCTAATCGCAAGGATTCTTGAAGCTAATGACTCGGCCCCTCATAAACTCACTGCTGTGGCTGCTGTAGTAGTACAGCTACGCAAGCCGCATCCGACTAACCGCTATGTCCTGATCGGATTTGACACGAGCCAGAGCTCGTCTGCGGGTCAGATATACATTGACTTTCATGAATCAAGGACCGCCGTATACCAGCAATTGGCCGACGTCGCGCGCTCTGGCGACAGCGTATATACCCCTGACTCCCGGAGCGGTGTGCCGCATACCATTTGCGAAGGCAGCGCCTGAGACGCTGGTCCAGACCCTGTCTGATACGAATCAAGCTCTTGACCGTGCGCGGGAGTCAAATAACGTTGGCACCGGTGGCGAGCAAGGCTCGCCCGAAAGTCCGCTCGATTTTGCGCCTCCCGCTCCTTTGCTTGAAGAGTCTTCTTCGACTCTGAGTACGCCTCNTGAAGTCACCCGGACTGCATTGCGTCTGACGACAACACTGCCCGNGGAGACTTCTCATGGCGACGACTTTGTCTTGCTGTCCCCNCCTCCTCCTTACGAATTAGAAGANCCGGATCCCACTCCGNCCGACANCACATTCTCAGNTCTTTTAGCACCAGACAGTTCGANTTTGCGTCCCAATGATCCCCCTGAACCGCCNCCCGNTAACTTNACTGCAGTTCAGGATCCGGAATCTTCGACGTTNAACGAGAGGNNGGCTGCCACCCNGGNCGAAGCANCCANTTNTCNTGAAACGAGGANAAGACGCAAGCCGATGGCGAAGGCNCCCAGCGAATTCGGGTGGATGCATGCCTTGCAGAACACTAGNCCTATCATCCATCCACTACCGAAANCTGCTGCATCTCCAANANACCAACCTNAACCTAAGCAGGAGGCTCCTGCTAGGCAGCCTGAGGGAAGCTCCCGTCCTACTGCGTCGACATCNCGTCTTCAACAACAAGCGACCGCTGCGCCACAGGCGAGTACCTTGACCGCGCCCACTCCTATGAGAACGAGGAGGCGTNGGANAGCGCCGAAGGGCGCCNCACAGNCTGCTCGAGGTCAACAGTTCTTTGACACTGACCAGCTTGATCTGCTTTTCCCTGCTCCACCGAAACGGCGCGGTCGGGACGTCGACGAAGCGGNTGCTGCCAACACNCCCGAATTCCGAGGCNCTAGCTTCAGGGAAAGACCTTCCTGTTGATTCTGACGACGGANTGGAGGACAATAGCATGTACACCAATGGCCCCAATATTTCCGGAGGATGCGAACCCCCTCTGTCAGGGGGTCTACCACGTCTGATGGGAAGGCTGAGCCGATGCTGTCTGCCAGGGCTGCTATGAAGCAGAAAGAGCGCGCTCCTGCCGAAGGAAACGGCAAACGCCGCGACTTCGAGTGGCAGCTCCAACTCATGGGCACGTCGAAGATACAACCTGCGCCAAGTCCTACAGCGCCAAAGTCTTCTTCAAATTCCCACGGAAAACAGGCTGCAAGGCTATCTAAGAGCGGCCAAACCGACGGCCCATGGTCCCCTGTGACGTTACGCCCTGAGTTGGCTGGGCCTGAAGGCTCCTCTAACTCATATACCAGGGGAGATGGCTCTGACGCAGCAGGTAGCTCGTCTAGCTATTACCCAGGATGGGACCAAGAGGACGATATACCTCGCCGTCCACCGAAATCATTCAAAGCCAGCCGGAACGAGGTTGTTTGGCAGCTCGCGCTCGTCTCGACCGTCCTCAAGCCCTCGGAAGATTACATGAAGGATAAAGAGAAGAGGTTCATCCAGTTAAATCCGCGATACCGACCAGAGAAGTTCGACTGCTTGATATGCTTTGAGACGATTGCGGGAGAAGATGGATCGCGGATGATGAATTGCGAGCATTCATTCTGTAGGGATTGTATGGTGGGGCACGTTCGTTCTCAGCTTGAGGAGAGTGTTTATCCTATCATCTGTCCTGTTTGCTTCCCGGATCCCGAGAGGACCGCACGTGGATGTAAGTCCTTGCTTTCTCTTCCGAGCGTTTATCACTGAGCTCTTCTTTTTCAGTCGTCGACAGCTTTGTCCTGGAGGAGCTAGACCTCACTGAGAAGGAGATGGCCAAGTTCGAGGACCTTCAGCTTGCAGCAGTCATCGTCAAAATCGATTGTCCCGGGTGAGCCTTTCCATTCTTGTACGAAGGTGAATCCACTAATCCCACCCCAGTTGCAAGAAAGTCTTGGTAGTAGACCGGGAGGACTACCTCAATGAGCCCTTTATAACATGCACCCTGGAAGGGTGCAGCAGCAGATTCTGTCGTGCATGCTTGATGGTCATGGAGGGCCAGAATGATGACCATACGTGCAAGATCGATGAGGAGCTGGAAGCCTTAATGAGGGACAACGGTTGGAGATACTGTCCTGGTGCGTAGTATTCTGTTCGACCAGCCGCTTTTAGGGACTTATTACGACTCTGGACAGGTTGTCGCACACCAATCTTGAAGGAGTCGGGTTGCAATCATATGACTGTAAGCACCCTCTCAGCATTTCTCTCGAGCTCATATCTCTGATGCTTTGACCCCAGTGCAAAAGCCCTGGATGTTCAACGTAAGTACCGATACATTTACTGGAGTTTATGAGACTGAGCTTCATTTCCAGTCACTTCTGCTACGTCTGTGGCGTGTCCATCTGGGATGCTCGTTCACTCGAACCGTTGTCGACCCTGCTTACTGCCCATTATCGTCACTGCAACCAGTTTGACCCCGAACCTCCGGCTGGCGCTCGCGCTGGCCGTAGGAGGAGGGGAGACTGCATCATTCAGTAAATTTGTCCTGCCTTCGAAGGATAGAGCACCCGTGCATATAATATCGGACACTATGATTGCTTTTGCCACCATGTATCATTAGAAAGTGCAGTATGCACAAGGTTGTTCGGTTCCCTCCGGATTCTTAAACTGGGCTTTCCGGCGTCATGTAAATAACCCTGAAAATTACAGGACCTACTATCCGCTATGCTATATTTAAGTGCGCTCGATGTTCAGCGCGTTCAGCGCTTGTGCGTCGGTACTACAGATGGCTAACAAGAACAAACACTCTAAATCGACGTTCGACACCGCGGCACCGCCCTTGTTCCTTACCCGCACGATCGACCGAAGTTCAGTTTCGGCCGCGTCCTCCCTCCCTTTACGAATTGTAGGTGCTTCAGTCTGTTGCTCGCCACATTGGTGCAGACAGATCCACTCGAGGGAGCTCCGGAGGCATGTGCGCCCGCGCCGATGCAAAAGTGCCAGTGGTCAGGGGGATCCAGCTCTGCCAACGTTCTCACAGCGCAGTCAACATGCTCAACATGACGGTGCTCCAATCTCGCAACACCTTCTACAGCGACTACGTCAACAAATCGACGATGTCGAACTGGAGATCGAGACTCTGCGGCGCTGCGAACCTTCTCATCTCCCAATCTCAACCCCACCATTGATATCTACGGCTACACGGGGGCTTTTGTACGAAATCCACCACTTTTACACAGAGAAATTCGTACCCCGAATTCAGGAACTGCAGCGGAAGAGACGCATCCTCTCGGAGTGGCACAACGGATATTCGCCTGTTAATCAGTTGCCGCCCGAGGTCCTATCTCTCATATTTACTTTTGCTACTCTGGGACATCCAGCCCCAGCGCCGTGGCTGGAGTGCCCCCTGCCACTCTCATTCATGAAACTCGCTCATGTCTGCAAGCATTGGAGGGCTACAGCAGTGGGCTATATCAACCTGCGATCAGTTCTCGACCTGTCACATCCGCGTCTGGGGATAGGTTTAATTCTGCCTTGCCGATCGAACAGTCCAATGACAGTAATGTACGACGGACAGAGGCGGACCAGGTTTGCGCAGGAAGCCCGCGCCCTATTGTACCTGACCTTGACTGCGGGTCTCGTCCGCCACTTGGTTATTCACAACCCTGCCTACGGCCTTGAACTTCGCGGCATGGTTTTACCCGAAAGCTGCATCGATGCATTGTCGACGCTTGAAACTCTGGTTTTGACGGGGGTCAATGCTCCTTCGAACCTGGATCTATTCCTTCAAAAGGGCTCACCTAGGTTACGCCACCTCGCATTAACAGTTCCCCACCCACAAAACTGGCATGAGCTTACTCTCAGCACCACGCTCACTCACCTCGAATTGGAGAATGGAGGCCGCGATAAGGACGACGACATCCGTCCTCCTCCGGAGATCTTCATCGATATGTTGAAAGAATTACTCAACTTGCAATCGCTAACCCTATGGGACATGATTCCGAACTTCTTGAATTCAAACCCTGAGGCTGACTCTAGCATCCAGCGCTTCTCGCTCCCTGCGCTGCGCTACCTTGCTCTCATCGATGACGTCCACCGCTTAGCCGAATTTCTTAAACATCCCCGCATCTCTGCAGAAACGAACGTACACCTCTACTGTAACACTAATCATGAAGGGGATCAAGATGACGACGACTCTGAAGATGAGCGAGAGTTGGAGATTGCACAGCTGCTCGACGAACTGCAAGCATCCATTGGACCCACACATCCAAGCCAAAGGGACGTAGAGGCACTCCACCTATCCTACTCCGCAGCGGATATTTATCATTGCACCACTTTTAACTTGAATGACTGCTCCGTCGTCCCGAACCTGACGATTGACTGGCCAGACACAAGCACGCTCGACCTCCTTGAACTCCTCGCTCCCCGCCTCAAATTGACAACACTCACGTCTTTGAACGTCGAAACAGGGCCGGGATCTTCTTTCACTACACCCTGGTCACTCTTCGGAAGATTACCTTCTTTGCAAATAATCACTTTACAAGAGTTTGACTTCAACTTTCTCGAAATGATGGAGCAAAGGCCGGACCCACCACTCTCCGACCCGTCCAGCCCTCACTTTCCTGCGCTTTCCACGCTTGAATTCATTGGCGTGGAGGAAGACGAGTACGAACTTGACATGGAGGAGTGCACACGACAACTCGTTGAAATATGCAAGAGACGGGCGAAGATCGGCTATCCACTCTCCGAACTGCATGTTCAAGAATCTGGTTGCTTTGAAGCAGACCATATCACGGTTATCGAACAATCCATCCCATCCCTGGCCGTGGTGTGGGACAGATACCATATCTGCGTGGACTCGTGCATAACGTGCGGGATAAGGAAATGACGGCAAGTTCGCGCTGCGAAATACGTTCACCCCCTTTACTGCTTTGCATTATACGTATGTACGACGTAAATGCGCAGTCATTGCGACACCTGCGTTCTGCTGAACTCTGTACTCGTTGAACACCCGTCATCGGACACATTGGCCAGCCTTGCTACTACACAAACTTACACAATGCATTATCCCGTTGCCAAATCCATCTTGCCAATTGTGGACCTGTAGTTCCGTCACGCAACAATAGTAACCCCGCATGCTCTGGATGTGTCTTCAACAAAACTGCATTTCGAGAATGTGGGGGCGCTTACATTATTATCAAATGTCTGCCGTTGTCAGTTCTCAGATCCGCCAGCGGGGTACCCTGAAAGCCGCAATGAGTTGATTGAATGGCTAAAGCCTGACGCGCTGTTCATTACACCTACAGAATGGATGATAATAAATTGCACCGTCGCATATATCACCATTCCCTCACAATTCCAGAAAAAGACCCTCGTTCCGGCGGGAATCCCGGGGTAGCAATACCGTATAACCTTCCCACAGGCCGTCCTTGAGGGACGGGGAGTTCTGACGCGAGAGTAGGATTCGAGTGCCTGACACCATACGCCTGCGAATGGGTCCTCCAGTCCGGTCGTTTGACTTCCGATGGCTCTACGGGGGCTGTGACTCGTCTCGAGATTGGATTGCAGCCAACTTTCGGTCTGTTGCGCGAACATTAACGCTTTGATATACACATGATGCAGCCATAGCCGACTCACCGTTGGGGTATGTGAGGATCCCTGATGAATCATATCCGCTCCTGATCTACATATCCCTCTACCTCCTGCAACTTCACGGCTCTGTCGGTCTATTTCTTCCTGGACGTCTCGCGAGCAGTTACCGTGACCCTTCGCCACGGATATCGGGGCAGGGTTCGTCGGACTGACAGCTGGGTCCACCTGCGAGCAGCCCTTGTAAGTGCAGTCGTCCAAGACGAAAGTCAAACCGAACTTACGAAGACACCCAGCACGGCTTTCAGCCGCCTCAGACTTTCCTCGATTTCCTCCACACACTTCAGAGTCGCGCCAATTCCGGCTTGTTCGTTAGGTTGTGGGTATTGGTTTTCATAGCTCGATGCGTTCGCAAGACGGCTAACAGCGCTCGAAGCTGCCCTGCCGAAAGAAGCCAACATCGAAGACAGAAGATATGATTGCTGACTAGGACTCCCCGTCGTCGATATACCGCTGTGCGAGGGTACGTGAGCCGGGACTGTGATATTGAGGATCATGGTGGGCGCATTATACATGTCCCTGCCGGCCCCTCGGATGTCAGCACTTTCAATCGCTTGGTGGTGAGCGCCGGCAAATATATGGACAGAGCCTCCGCCAGATGCATCCGTCGACGACATCCCAGGCTGAGTAAAGAGGAGGGGAGGGATTCGATCGGCTATTTGGACTTGCATGATGCTTCGACAATAAATACCTGAAACCATGTATGTTCACCTCTGCAGCTGTAGGGCTACCAGACGCCCACAATGATGAACTGCTGTTGAGGCTTCCTTGGAAGTCATCCCCTCGTTGGCTAGGGCGATGCCGGTAGCAAGACCATGCTGCATGTCTTGAATAGCCTCGAACAGAGCTTTCATCAGGTGAAGCCTTATTCCGAGGTTTGTGTGTCGACATCGTATCTCCAATGGAGGGGGTCTGGGAATTGGTTCTCAAAACTCAGCTTTGACAGCTTACCACGGCCAACCTAATGGACATGGGCTAACTGGGCGCTGGGCGCTGGGGAGATGATCAACTCAAACTCAAATGTGCCGAGGAAGGATTGCACAGTGTACAAGCCCGACGACATGAGGCGCCGGCAAACGCGCACACTGTTCAGGATGTGCTTTGAGACATTCATGGTCGACGTCGTGCAAAACTTAAATGTCAGTCGCAAGCACCGCTACTTAGTCAAGCTGGCACCCCTAATAGACTCGTAATCCACCCTTCAAATCCAGCAATTCAACGGCCGTTGGTGGGACAGCGTCGCGGAGGTCAGTGACGCCGTGCCCCATCATCCGCTGTTCCTTGCCGACGGTATATTGGCCACGAGTTCTCTCATTCAAAAACTATCATTGAAGAATGGAAACCCCGGATGAGCTGTTGGAATTATGAACCGAGCTGTACTGTCAAGTTATAAGAGAGGAAGACCTACGGGAGCGTCACATCCCTTCCATCGTTCGTTGTGAGATGCAACATCCGGGTTCCCTATCAATGGCGATAATGTAAGTCACACCATCTCACTGACTGATCGCGATAATGACTGAGTCTAGAGTGGCCCCCGCTACCTTCGCGTATACTGTTTGCCCCTCTGCGGTCCAAAAGAAAACTCTCTGTCCAACAGGAAAATTCATCCCGCCACCGCCGCGTCCATATGTAGTGCTTGTTTGGGTCTCAATGGGGGGCTGGTTCGACACGCTCGGTAAGGGAGTTTCTTCTCTCGGAGGTTGGCTTCGCGAGGAACTGCCAGAGTTGATCTCCGCGGATCGACGGGCTCGCAGGTAGCTTCGCGTTTGCTCCAAGGGCATCTTTGGAGACACGGACGGCAACCGGGCGGATTCTGCACGACGAGCCTCCGATATCTCCAAACTAGCGTTTGCCAAATCGTCCTGGACGTTCCCGCCTCGGTTTGGATGTTGGTCATGACAACGCTCAGCTCCTGTGCTGCAGGGTGTGAGTCTAATTCGGATGCAACGGGGGGTCCACTCTGAAAAAATAGCCAATAGCATGGACGATTTCCTCAAAGCAAAAATTCTATGACCAACATACGATACCCGTTTCCGACGTTGTTGTGTTCCTTCCTTCAAATCGCTTGAGCCTCACCTCCAACCTAACAAGTTGTTCCTCGAGGCTGGAGCATTCTTGATGGATGCCTGTATTTGTAAAACGACCAGCGGATTGAGAGGTCACTCTTATAAGGGAAGTCAGGATCGAGGAAACTGTATCGAGCTCGCATGATACTGGCGAGAGCGGCGAGGGTGGAGGAGGCGTGAGGGGGAGGCTTAAATATTGGGCATGATCGTGAGCGTGCTGAGCACGCTTTAGTCAGTCGTTATATATATAGGCAAAGACAGTACCTCTCACCGTGCAGGCGGTATATAGATGCTCAAGCAGCGAGTCCCATGCACGAACAATATGCCACAGGTAGGAGACCAGCAGCAGAATACGGTGGGGTGGGCCATGGTAAGCACTTTTCCAAGCGGAGAAAGGTCGGCTTGAATGTCTACGTTGCATCTCCCTTTCCTCGACTTCCCGCGGGGGCGGCATCTCATAGGCGATGGCACAATATCCACCGCAGTGTTGAAAGGATGGTCTTTGTGCGAATGTGTTCTCCACTGTGGTGTAATGATGAGCACAGTATTGCATATACGGGGACTGGTGGTATCAACGTACAAGTCGAAAACCAAGCGTCAATGGTGTAGCGCATCGTCTGCTCTTGGCTGGACTCGAACAACCGTGCTGGACCAGTGAATTCCTCTTGCGCATAGGGCAACACAAACATTTCAACGCCAAACCTGGGCGAATATGCGCTCTGTCGGAATCTGTAATACGCTTACCTCGCGTTTAATCTGAGCGCAGTGGGAGATTCGCTTCCCAGAAATAAGAGGCCTAAGGATACACGTTCCGAACGCATTGACGGAAGTGACCCCCTCGCTTTCCTGGGAGTGAGGAATGCTATACCTGCCATTTGTTAGCCATCAACCTCGTGTCACTGATGCACAAGGAACACACCATTCCGTACACCAACGGATCTAGAGTTTCTGAGAGCTTGTAAAACGCCGAGCAAGGATGCTGGGAGAGGGTCAGTCTGTTACTTCTAGTGGTGATGGCAGTCCTACCTGTCCAGGTGGATTGTCCCATAAAGCTTGTCCATTCGTCATCGTGGCTTAATGCGATATCTGCTCTCGTCTGGAAACAGCAGTCGCTCAAGTCAGTTCTGGGCGTGGCATGTCTGTGTATATACGAACCCTTTCTAGAAGAAGCCTGTTGATAGTCTCGCTCGGGTGGTACAACTGTGAAGGGTTTGTCGTTGGTTAGCACGACTGATCCCAAACTTCAGGAAGAGCCTCACCTCTGGGCGATACTCTGGGAAGGTGTCAAGGTTTGTCTGATCAAGGGGATACCGTCCGGTAGAATTCCCTGTAGAGGCTGAAGTACCGCGGCTTGAGGGCGCACTTCCGCCTGCGTTGCCTGGGCCCCCAGTTGGGTCGGATTCGGAGGTTCTGCTGTGCCCACGGAATTCTTGGTCTTGGTCTGGAGATTCGCGTGAGTAGTGATAATCGTCTGGCCGAGAAGGCCCAGGGTGAGGGTCATGACTAGGTTGCATATTGGCATGAAACTTGGAAGAGAAAGAGAGTTTGAAACCTCGTAAAAAGATGCTTTGATTCATCGTGTCGCGCCGGGTAACCTCGGAGCACCGCGCTTCGGATGTCCCTCGCTTGGTCCAAGCGTAGAACGAGAGAGTGGCCACCCCTTCGTCTCCCATACGGACAAGACTGAGAGTATCGTTCGGGTGAGTCATTGCATCTTTATATGCTGCGAGAGCCCAGCTGTTGCTCTTGATGCATCCAGTGATGACATACAGCGACTCGCCCCGTCCAATGCGACACTTGCTATTTGCATATTTCAATATCAGGCGGCCGTGCTCCAAAAGCCAGTGCCATTCGGTCCCTGACTTTTTCAAGATCAGCGGGCGATGTCAGTGCCAGTACGGCACTTCTTGCGACTGGCATTGGAAGTCGAAGGAAGATATAAGCCTAGTAGAACGGCATGTCAATGAGAAAGGAGATGGGCGGTACGCCAGAAAGTACCCGCCTCTGTCCGTCACAAATGCACATGGTCGTATTCGACGACGCTCCTCTGACTACAGTATCACCGACGCGCAGCTTCCCAGGATGGTGTACTATATCCTTCACCGGACATTGGTATGGCTGTTCAAGTAGGTCAGATGCGCTGCCCCTGATCGAGGTCTCGTCTTCCCATATGTTAAAGGTCTTCCTGAAACCATCCTCTGCGGTAAAAGTGCCAACATCCCCAGGTACAATTCCAGCTTCTCCTACGAATGGTTGGAACGGTTCTGGCTGCCAACAAGCTAGGCCTTTACTGGATGAGAGACTCCGTACGTATAGCTCTGCATTACTGAGGTGTTGCGGCTCGATAATGGGTATATTGAAGTTTTCTATGGAAGACTGGCAATGAATCAAGGTCAGAAAGACACTGAAAGGTCGATAGAAAACTCACAACTGCGAAGCCCTTTCCCGAAACATCGGAAGGGTGCCCACTGACAAGGGATGATCGTTCTTTCTGGTCCAGGATCTGAGACTCGCTCTTGGGTTGCGATGACTTCCTTCCCGCAGATCCTGCTCTTAGAAATCGAATTATACGCAGAAGGCCTCTCCCTTTCTGCGCTGCTCTTGCTTCCGAGCTCGAAACGGTCGAGGTATGCAGGGTCAATACCGGCACTGAGCTCCCCTTTGCGAAGTTTGCTGTGTACTGACTGCTTGTAGTCGATGTGCTGGTCGATGAGACTATGCGAGTCGGGGCTGGAATGTTGAAGGTCACAGTTGGAGCATTATACATATCGCGGCCAGAGCCTCGAATATCAGCATCCCCGAACGCTTGATGGTGAGCGCCAGCGAACATGTGAAGCTGCGCACCTCCATCCCTTTTCTTCGTCGGCGACATCTCAACCTGCGGTGTGAGGGAAGATGGGGGATTGGATTAAGACCTCTCACACATATCATCATCGATGTATACTCCTGTGAAGCTGTGAGATGAGGAGCCCACAATGATGAATTGCTGTTGAACGCGCTGAGTGGACGGTGCTACTGAATAATGAATTGGCCCCGAGCCCTAACCTTAAGAGCACGGCGCTGATGAGCGCTCAAAGGCAGTGTGTCAAAGCACAGGCGGGCACCGTACCATCTAGAGCACCCTGCATCGCGGACAGATGTGGAAGTAGCGCAAAAAAATCCCATTTCAAAGGCTGAGAGAACTAACTGGGTGATAGCGAACCAAGGTTAAACCTTGTAAGGGCGACAGTAGTAGAGGTACGACGAAAAGAGTGTCTGGGCCGTCATCACGGCGGGTCGTAGGAGATATAAATCGTCAAAACGAATCAATAAACGACTAACAAACTGTCCTTAGAGGAACGTACGAGACGAGGGAGACGTAAAGGAGCGTGAGGTATCCTCAAGTTCACGTTTAAATAGACTGAGGAAGGGAAAACAAAGAGACGAGATACGCAAAAAGGAACGACGAATACATGATAAGTTAAATAAAACGATCACACCGCATGCAACTGACTCTCGTCCACGCAACAGCAAGAATCCTTACCTTAAATCAGTGACTGCTGCTGTTGGCCTTGCTGTTGGCCTTGCTGCCCCTGCTGGCCCATCAATCCCCCCCAACCCTAGCCCAGCCCTCCCCAGCACCTCTCCACGCCCAAGTCCCCCAGCACCCGATATTCGAACGTAACCGAACGCAGTGAAGATCCAGGAAACCAGCCTACTTAGACCAGTAGGACCCCCCATCAGACCCGTCTAATTAGGCCCGGTTGGTGGGAAGGCCAGGTGAGCTCTAGCGAGGAGACGCGTCTAGAATCAGACTACTATAAATGGTGTGTCCCCTGGAACGAAGTGTAAGGTTGATTACGACACCAACATTTTCGTCAGTCTGACTAGGGGAGACTACGTCGGCTGGCAGCTGGCTGATGTTTGGGTAACCGGTTGTCGATGCTTTCGCCCATGGACTAGGCTGTGCGCTGGCATAGCGTGACTATTGGCCGAGATCTCAGACTACAGCTGCAATGGAGAGCTCACCAGGGACCAGCAGCAAACGATGGTTGACGTCAAGAAGAGCATTCGGAGGGGTGATCACGACAGACGCCGAACGCCGATGCGGATCAACGTTCGCTTTGACTCTCATCGTCTCTTGTCACCCGCTCTCGTCGTCGTTCCCCTCCTTCCTCACATATCGCCTCCAGGCCGCCACCCACCGCCATTTCAAGTTCAGCCTCATCGCCGGCTGTATCGGATGGATGACCTAATAAGAGGAAGCGTCTGGACGAAGGAGGATCACCCTTGTCCTCTCACTCAATGCGTCCAAGCGAACGTCATTCGTCCCCTTCCCCGAGTCCGGCTCTCGTTGCCGACTATCTGCAACCCTAGGCTGTCCGATCAGCGAATCCTCAAACCCCAGCCCTCGACCTGCGTTATCACCAGCCACAGCTCCGTCGTGCTGCCCTGTTGGATGGCTTGACCTCGAGCCCCATTCACCGCTTACGTCGCTCCCGCTGCGACCTACCAATGCCGAATCTCGTCATTCTTCTACAGGCATCATCTTCGCTCCCTCGCCCTCTATGACTCGCCGTACAACCACCAGCAACTGTTGATCCTCCTCCCCAGCATCGCTCCCAGTCCCTCGGCTGCACCCAAGCCTCCATAACTGGGGAAGCGTCTGGAGCAAGGATGTTCGCTCACCTCGTCCTCTTACTCAACGCGTACAAAGGTACGTCTATCGTCCCCTTCCCCAAGTAGCGCTCTCGTTGACGACCGTTTACACCCTAAGCCTCCCGCTTCCTGAATCCTGAATTCTCGAACCCTCTGCTCGCCTCTGCTATCACCAGCCATAGCTCCGCCTCGTCATCTCTGCTGGATGGCTTTCGCCCTAGCCCAACCAGCCCTTTACGTCGCTCCCGCTGCGATCTCCCAAAGCTGAATTCCGTCATGATTTTACAGGCGTCATCGTCGCACTCCCACCCTCGACGATACGCCGTACGACCACCAGCAACTGTTAGTCCACGTCCCCAGCGTCGTTCCCACTCCCTTGGCCGCACCCAAGCCTTCCCGACCCCAGAGATCTACCACACTATCCCTGAAACTACCACATCCCCCGCAGCGGCACTCCCAGCCACTGTTCTCCCTGAAATATGAAGGACTGAAGGACCCATGGAGAGAGCGACTGCATTACTGGAGATCCCTGAGGTGCATCGTTCAGTGCCGTCCTCTAAGTTGATCGATCTATGCCAACGGCGCACCAGTTCATACGCCATTGAAGATCTATATCTACTGGATCCGCAAGAAAGCAAACCGTTCAGGCCGCCGCAGAAACTCAAGAGGACGAAGATAATC